>VZTY01019352.1:12419-26724 GCA_013400935.1 Turnix velox
GGTTTTCAAGGCCAGGCTGGACAAGACCTTGGGCAGCCTGGGCTAGTGAGAGGTGTCCCTGCCCATGGCAGGGGGGTGGAACTAGATGATCTTGATGGTCCCTTCCAACCCAAGCCATTCTATTATTTTATGAAATATCTCTTTGAGTTCATGTGTCTGCAAATATTAATGCCATCTGTACAAATGGAATAGCATTTTAAAGATTTTTAGGCATTTATCTGAGATTTTTATAGGCACTGATGTTGAAAAATGAGTTTTGAATAGCCTGGACATTAAGAAGCTTCTTAATACCTGAAGGAAGTGGGCTACAGAAAGGCTGGGGTAGGACTTTTGAATAGGGTCTAGGATGGTAGGTGTAATGGATGCAAATTGGAAGAAGAGAAATTTAGGCTGGAGAGAAGTAAGAATTTCTTAGCTATGAGGGTGATGAGACACTGGAAGAGGTTGCCCAGAGTTTTATCTTTCAATGAATGTTTTATCTTTCAAGAAATGTTTTTTCTTTCACCTAAAATATACCTTGTTTTCTAAAATCTCCCAAAATTCAGTGTCATCTATTGCAATACTTTGATCAGTTTTTAGGATGCAACTTTTTTCTCCCCTCCCTCTTTAAGAACATCTGTCTAATACCTGGTTTTGTCTCTTTGAACCCACCAGTCTCCTCACAGATCTTTCAGATCAATTTTAGAACTCCATGATGCTGGTCAATAGAGTCAGCCTTATGAAGAAGAAAAAGTCTTCCAGCGTCTTCCTCATAGTGAATGAAAATTCCGGAGGTTCTGAGCATCTTGCCAGAGCCTGAAGTGAAGCTGGAATCCAGCTTGAGAGGTAGGTCCATGCCAACCTCATGAAGTTCAACAAGACCAGGTACAAGGTTCTGCACCTGGACTGGGGCAACCCTAAGAACAGATACAGGCTGGGTGGAGAGTCGCTTGAGTGCAGCCTTGAAGGGAGGGATTTGGGGGTGTCAGTGGAGGAGAAACTTACCATGAGTCAGCAGTGTGTACTTGCAGCCCAGAAGTCAACCCTGTCCTAGGCTGCATCAAGTGTGGCCAGCAGTACAATAGAGGGGTTTTTACCCTTCTACTTGGCTCTGGTAAGATCCCAGCTGAGCTGCTCAATGCCTCATCCAGCCTGGTCTTAAACACCTCCAGGGACTGAGGGGACATCCACAACTCTGGGAAACCTCTTCCAGTGTCTCACCACCCTCATAGCAAAGAAATTCTTACTTCTCTCCAGCCTAAATTTCTCCTCTTCCAATTTGCATCCATTACACCTACCATCCTAGACCCTATTCAAAAGTCCTACCCCAGCCTTTCTGTAGCCCACTTCCTTCGGGTATTAAGAAGCTTCTCTGAGGTCCTTCCTGAGCCTTCTCTTCTCCAGGCTGAACAACCCCAACTCCTACAGCCTGTCCTCAGAAGGGAGGTGCTACAGCCCTCTCATCATCTTCATGACCTCTTCTGGAACCTCTCCAACAACTCAATGTCCTTCTTCTGTTGAGGGCTCCAGAACTGGACCCAGTGACTCCAGTTGGGGTCTCACCAGGGCCCAGTAGAGGGGCAAAACCACCTCCCTTCACCTGCTGGCCACACTTCTCTTATTGCAGCCCAGGATAGGGTTGGCTTCTGGGCTGCAAACACACACTGCTGGCTCATGGTGAGTTTTTCCTCCACTGACACCCCCAAATCCTTCCCTTCAAGGCTGGACTCAAGCCACTCTCTACCCAGCCTGTATCTGTGTTTGGGGTTGCCCCAGCCCAGGTGCAGGATGTTATACTTGGTCTTGTTGAACTTCATGAGACTGGCATGGACTCACCTCTCAAGTCTGTAAAACTCCCTCTTGATGGTATCCCTTCCCTCTGGAGTGTCACCTGAACCACACAGCTTGGTGTGATCTGCAAACATGCTGATGATTTTCTAGACACATGCATGATGTAGATTTTCAGTGTCACTGTAGGAACTCTATTTGAAGACAATGTAATTGCAGGATGCACAAAGAACAGGGAAAGCAGAAAAATAAGAGAAGAATGTGCTTTTCCCATGCCACCACGAGCTGGCTGGGGCTTCAAATGAATATCTATGTATTTATAAAATTGCCTCTGACAATGCACAAGATCTGATTATGTGGTGGGATGCTCTGACAAAGGATTTGATTATATGGTGCACTGAGCTGTGGCTCCTAAATAATAACCTTCGTCGCTCCTGCTCCTGCTTGTGATTGTTAGAAGAGTGGGACAATATTGAAAATTACAAGTGCCAGCAGGAAATCAATGGGACAGCACATAGCATCTGGGGAAGATGAGGAAGAGAAGTCACTTTTGCTTCTTCTGCATCGAGCAGTTTCAGAAGTGGCTGGGTGTGAAAGGTTGACCCTGATGCACCAGCCACAGATGAGGCAAAGGGAGCAACACAAAGGGTGGTGGAGGTTCCATCAAGCCTGGAGACATCCAAAGCCAGGCGTGCTGAGGCTCTGAGCAGTCTCATCTAGTGCAGGATGTCCCTGTCACTGCAGGGGAGAGCACTAGATGTCCTTGGAAGGTCCCTTCAGACCCTATGATTCTATAACAAATCATCATAGAAACACAACTGCCTCACTGGGGACAAACACATGAGGAGGACAACAACCACCACCCATGGGATGCAATAAAGGCAGTTTAACAGCAAAGACAATGAGAAAATAACATTGTGAGCATGGAAATGTCCAGATGCCATTCATGAACCAACAGGGTCTGAAATGGGACTCCTGTGTCCCCAAATTAAGCCTCTCCCCACCAGAAATGGGGCTGTTAGACATGAGGAAGAAGGTTTTCCCCATGAGGGTGGTGACACACTGGCCCAAGATGCCCAGAGAGGTGGTGGAGGTCTCAAGCCTGGAGACATCCAACGCCAGGCTTTCTGAGGCTCTGAGCAACCTCATCTAGTGCAGGATGTCCCTGCTCACTCCAGGTGGCACTAGATGGCCTTGGATGGTCCCTTCCAACATAATAATGTGTGATTCTGTTAATACAGAAGAAATACAACGTAACTCAAGTTCTAGCACCAGGATGCTGAAAGAGGTTCTAACCCAAAGTAATATATGATTCTAATACAGGAAAAATTCTATCTTTTATCTGGAAAATATTGTGAATGTATATGGTTTGTAGTTTCTTAGTGTTATCTGCTCACTCCTGGTCAGAACTGAGAAAGTACTTGGTGGTAATTAAAATCACAGCATGGTTTAGTTGGAAAAGACATCAAAGATCACCCAGTTCCAACTTCTTCCATCTAGGGACCCCTCCCATGAGCCCAGGTTGCTCCAACCTGGCCTTGAACCCCTCTGGGGATGGGGTAACCACAGTTTATCTGGGCAACCTGAGCCATGGGCTCAATTTCTTCCTGAGATCTCATCTAAATTTCTCTTTTCCCAGCTTGAAGACATTACCCCTCCGGTCCTATCACTACATGACCTTGCATAAGTCTGTCTCTAATGTTCCTGTAGCTCCTTCAGGCACTGGAAGGCCACTAGAAGGTCTCCTCACAGCCTTCTTTTCTCCAGGCTGACCCATTTCAGCTCTCTCAGCAGAGTAGCTTCAGCCCTCACAGCATCTTCATGGCCTTCTTTGGACCTTCTCCAACAGATCTGATGTCTTTCTGATGTTGGGGAACAGAGAAACAGAAGTTGTTGAGATTTCTCTGGTTTCATATTATTCACATCTCCCTCATCTTTAACACCCAAAATTACACACAGGGGGATGAGTTGAATAGTGTTTTAGATAAAGTCAGACAATTAAGTACAGCTTAATTGAAAATATTTTAAAGAACACATTTTAAAAAGAGGGGAAGTACATACAGATAGGAAAAAAATCTGCTTGAAATCACAGCTGTGAAGAAAGTTCTCTCTAAAAATCCTACAGCTTGTGGTTTTATTCTTGCTGTTTTTTTCAGCCTAAAAACAAAAAGTCATTGAATATTTGCCATCTAAATAAAATAAAGCTACTTTAACAGGTTAATTCTATCCAGCAGGAGCTTTTTAGATGTATGTGGTGTTTATTCTGTGCAATCAAGATGTTTGATCACTTCTTCATTTGCCAGAGAGCCTTTTGCAGGATTATTTAAGTGCAGGTTCACTTTTAGAGAGATACCATACAAATAAAAGGGTGCATATAGGAGTTTTATTAAAACAAATGAAATAAATTGTGTGGAATTTCCATTTCTGGATGGAGTTCATATTTCTGCAGGACACTCAGTCTGATTTATGGGTGAAAAAGATAAGATTATTTCAACTGATCGATTGGACTTAAAATTACGGATGCATCACCTGCATCATACTCTCAGCCAAGACAAGAATGAGGATGTTACAGCTTTTTTTTACCTCCTGTGGAAGGATTTGTGGGTTACTCCCCAGGGAAAAAGAAGAGGACAAGCCACCCAAGCCACAGAGATATGAATAAACCTGAAGGCCATCACCAAGACCTTAGTGGAAGACAGAGGGCATGGGAAAAGGTGGAAGCATCAATGCATCCAACAGGGCAGAGACCACCACAAGAGCATCTCCAGGTGCTCTTACAGATCCTTCTGAGTCCATTATAATTTATGGGGAATTCTTAAATCTGCCAACAAGGCTTTTGTACAACTCAAGTTCTTCTTTTCTCTTAGAGACCAAGCAAGAAATTAACCTTCATCAGGATACAAGAAAAATAGACTTTTTAGGGACTTTTTTCCACAGTTTGGCAAATTTCTTCACTTTCTCTACCTGATATCTCTCTCTCCTTCTATTCCCATACTCTCTATGCTAAAGAGTATTCAGAATACAGATGCCAGGAAGGTAGAGCAGAGGATTTTTCAGCAGTTTCATGGTACTACTGGGAACTAATTTACTTTTTAAAAAAATAAGTAAGAATGAGAGAGAGATACATGGGCTATGAGCAGCATTGAATAGATGGATTCTATTCTTCCCAAACCCAAGTCCCTCAAATGAAGCCAGTATTTTGATATTCTTGCTCTGTGCCTAATTTCAAGGAGACTTCCAACACCATAAACTACATGGAAGCTTGGAGAATTAAGAAGATGTCAGTAGAAGAGAAAGGGAAATGTGAAAAAACAGTTCAAGGAAGAAAAGAAAATCTAAAAATTTAGGAAAGAGCAGAATTTTATATGCTGTTATATATATGGGAAGAAAGACAATCCAAAAGACAAAGAAGTGAAGTAAGATAAGAAGGAACAAGGGAAAATTAAAGCAAATCAAGCAAGAGGAACATTAAGTCAATTATGAGCTTGGTTACCAAGCCAAGGAGTTGGGAGTAGGAAAACAATAAATAATAAGTATTCAGTGAGAACATGGAAGCTGGAGAGATTAATTTAACATACAAGAAAAGCAATCACAGTTAATTATTATTATTATTATGCGTGTGTTCACAGCTCCATGTGGCCAGGAGAGATAGCTGCATAGTCTTACACAGTGACTTGAGCCATCTTTCAAGGAGGTAGGTGAGAATTTCTATGGAGGCTTGAAGTCCAATAGGTGGAAAACACTTCAACCCTCAGTTCATTGAACTTAGTTTAAAAAAAAAACAAAACTTGCTTTGAAAAGAAACCAAGACACTCTTTCCTGTAGAGGGGCATAGTCAGTAGGTGGAGAGAGGTTCTTCTCCCTCTCTGCTCTGCCCTGGTGAGACCACATCTGGAGTATTGTGTCCAGCTATGGAGCCTTCCCTCACTTGAGGGTGAGAAAAGTGGCACAGGCTGCCCAGATGGAGTGTGGGGTCTCCTTCTCTTGGTGACATTCAAACCCCACCTGGACGCCTTCCTGTGGGACCTGATCTGGGTGTTCCTACTTCAGCAGGGGGATGGGACTAGATAATCTCTCTAGGTCTCTTCCAATCCATGATATTCTGTGATTCTGTGATTTTGTATCATGTCCAGTTTTGAACCCCTCACCACAAGAAAGCCCTTGAGGGGGTAGATCAGGTGCAGAGAATGGTAAGGGAGCTGGTGAGGGGGTCTGGAGAGCATGGAGAACAGTCTGGAGAAGTTCAGAGGTAGCTGGGGGTGTTCCAACTGGAGAAAAGGAGGTTGATGTGAGACCTCCTCACACTCTACAGCTCCCTAAAAGGAGGGTGTAACCGGGGGGTGGGAGTCAGGCTCTAGTCCCAAAGAACAGCCCATGGAACAAGAGGGAATGGCCTTAAGTTGTGCCAGGGGAAGGTTAGGATGGAGATTGGGTAAATTTTCTTCACTAAAAGGGTTCCCAAGCACTGGAAGAGAATCCCCAGGGCAGGGGTGATCCTGGAAGGATTTCAGAGATAGGCAGACACAGAGCTCAGAGAGATGGTTTAGGGCTGGTTCTGTCAGAGCTGGGTTGATGGCTGGACTCAATAATCTTCAAGGTCCCTTCCAACCAAAGGGATTCTATGATCCCACAATTCTGTTTGAGGGGTTTTTTGTTCTCCTCTCATGCTTTCTCTCCATCATCTGCCTGTTTCATTACAGAACTGATGTTCTGACTGCATCCATAATTCACCAAAAACTGCAGCTTCACATGGAAAAAAAAATGGGTGCAGAAAGTTTTCTTACCTCTCAAACTTTCAGAACCAGCTGCAAAAACCCAAGCATGTTGCTGCTTCCCCCCCCAAAAAAAATCTCCTCCTATGTTCATGCATATTTAAATAAAGGCTGGTTCTAATCTGGAGAGGCAAAGCTTAGTTATCTTCTGCTAGCTGACACATCCTGGTAGCAGGATGTTGGGGAAGCACTTGAAAGCAAGGAGAAAAGCTTTCCATTTTTAAGAGAGTGGGTTTTTGAGCAGAGCAAGCAACACATGGACTTTTAATGATAATATTTGCTACAGTAAACAGCACACTGGGGAAGTCCTGGTTTTATTTGGGCTGCTTACATGTATATACACTCACACACATATAAATATAATTTCTGTAGCACATTATACAAAATGAAGAAAATTCCAGCAAAAGTACACTTGTGAATGAGTAAACAGTGGAAGGGATTAGGGAAGAGGCAATCCAGCAGCACAGCCCAGTAATGAGCCCTCAAGCTGGGTTCAGAAAAATTTTAATTTAACATCCTGAGCTTCTCCCTTTGTTTTCACAGTAAAAATTAAATAAATATTTTTTTTAAATAGAGGTGGGTTTTTTTCAGCAGAAAAAAAAAACCCTTTGGAAACTAGGATTTATGCTCTGAAGCCAAAGCATGGGGATTTTTGATTTAGCTCTAATTCTCTTTGTATTCAGCTTAGCAGAGAAGCTCTGGAATGCAGAACATTCCCAGAATCTGAGGCTCAGCAAAGTGAAGAGAAAACTATACCTACATACAAATTAAATAATAAAAAGAAAAGCATGAAAAATGTAGTGACAGGCAATACACAAAATAAAGGAATGAATGACAAGGCAACCCAAAGTTTTTGAGAGAATTTTCATGAGTCAAAGCTAAAAGGAGGCCAGAGAAGTTCAATAAGGCCAAGTGCAAGGTCTTGCACCTGGGCTGGGGCAACCCCAAACACAGATACAGGCTGTGTGAAGAGTGTCTTGAGTGCAGCCATGAAGAGAAGGATTTGGAGAAGGAGAAACTCACCATGAGCCAGCAGTGTGTGCTTGCAGCCCAGAAGCCAAGCAAGTCCTGGGATGAATCAAGAGAAGACATGTCCCACCAGGTCAAGGGAGGAGATATTGCAGCTCTACTGGGCTCTGGTGAGACCCCAACTGGAGTCACTGGGTCCAGTTCTGGAGCCCCCAACATAAGAACATTGAGCTGTTGGAGTGAGTCCAGAGGAGGCCATGAAGATGATGAAACGGCTGGAGCACCTCGCTTCTGAGGACAGGCTGAAGGAGTTGGGGTTGTTCAGCCTGGAGAAGAGAAGGTTCAGGGGTAATCTCAGAGTAGCTTCTCAATATCTGAAGGNGTCCCTGACCATGACAGGGGTTTTGGAACTAGATTATCTTGAAGGTCCCTTCCAACCCAAACCATTCTATCATTCTATGATTAAGGGTGTTCAGTCCTAGAGAAGAGAAGTCCCCAGGTTGAACTTAGAGACAATCCCAGTCCCTAAAGGCACCCCAGGAATGCTGGGGTGATAACTCTGGAGCAGGAAATGGAGTGACAAGATGAAGGGAGACAGTTTTAAACTGGAAGAGGAGAGATTTAGATTAGATATTAAGAAGAAATACTTCCCTGTGAGAGATTGGTCCAAGCTGCCCAGAGAAGCTATGGTTGCCCCATCCCTGGAGGGCTTCAAGGCTTCAAGGATGGTCCTTGGAGCAACATTTCCTAGTGGGAGCCGACCCTACAAGGAAGAGTTTGTAACTGGATGTTCTTCCAATCCAAACCATTCCATGATTCTATGATAAACAATTTTTTCTTCTAAAAATATTTAAAACAGCATTGTAACACACACTGGTCATACTATGAGAATTTTTTTTCCATTTTTTTAAAAGCTCATTTTGAGAAATCTCAGTATTGAATTCAGAAAAAAGAATAAATTTGAACTTTGAGAAAAAAAATAAGCAAAACAGCTCAACTCTAGCCAAACTTTCCTCCTTTTTTCACATTTGGAAGAGAAATAATTTCTACTATGTGTGTGCACTCTCTCTCCTGAAGTATTTATGAATTCGGGGAGCAGCAGGAGAGGAGAGACTTTGTACTTTAGTATTCAGCCACTGTTTTATAAGGATGAGACCAAATTCCTCCTCTCAAGGAAAGGCAGCAAAGATCTGGAAGTGAAATTGCACTTCTTTATCAAAGTGTGGGCATCTTAACTACTGACTTAATGATGTACAAAATTACTAACCTGAGTTCCATGAACATTATATATGATGTGTAGGAGAAAGAGAACGGGGGATCCTGGTGGGGAGCAGGGTGACCAGGAGCCAGCAATGTGCCCTTGTGGCCAAGAAGGCCAATGGCATCCTGGGATGTATTAGAAGGGGTGAGGTCAGTAGGTGGAGAGAGGTTCTCCTCCCTCTCTGCTCTGGTAAGACCACATCTGGAGTGTTGTGTCCAGTTGTGGGACCTTCAATCAGTTGAAGAAGGACAGGGAACGGCTGTAGAGGGTACAGCACGGAGACAGAGATGATGAAGGGATTGGAGCATCTCCCTTCTGAGGAAAGGCTGAGGGAGCTGGATCTCTTTAGCTTAGAGAAGAAGGGACTGAGGGCTGACTTCATTCATGGTTATAAAGATGGAAAGGGTGAGTGCCAGGAGGATGGAGCCAGGATCTTCTCAGTGACATCCAGTGATAGGACAAGGGGCAATGGGTGCAAGCTGGAACACAGGAGGTTCCATATAAAGCGGAGAGGAAACTTTGTGAAGGTGAGGGTGAGAGAAGAGTGGCACAGGCTGCCCAGAGAGGGTGTGGGGTCTCTTTCTCTGGAGACATTCACACCCCACTTGGACACCTTCCTGTGGGACCTGATCTGGGTGTTCCTGCTCCAGCAAGGGGATGGGACTAGATGATCTTCTGAGGTCTCTTCTAATCCCTGATATTCTGTGATCCTGTGATATATAACCCAAGGTTCCTAAAGGAATGATTCACCTTTGATTCCTCCCCAAGAATTATTTTGAATAATGGAAAGTAAATTGTTATTGCATTCATAGCAGAAATAGGATGTAAAAGTACTCTCAGAGCACAGGGATCACGTTGTGAGCAGAATAAAAACCCCCATTTCAAATCAAAAGGGAAAGAGAGGGGAGTTCAGTATATTAGGAAATCAGACATAGGAAGTGTAGTATTATATTTCAATCTGGAGGAAAAAGAATCTATTTTTTGCTATTCAAAGACAGCCTGCAATCAAGTCCTGGGGTTTGGGGAATATCTAATCTTCAGCATTTACTGAACCTGCAGCTGATTGGAAGCAAACACTTAAGACATTGCACTAAAAGCACTGGGCATTCGTGATGCCTTTATTTTCATTTGCATATTTCTGTTGGAAGGGGAAAAAAGCCTAAAACCTGAGATGTCTTGACAGGCTTTTGACGTGCCAGAGAAGAGAAGAGGGACACTGCTGTAAAACAGCAGGGATTTGCCTGACTTTTATACTTTTATACTCTTCTTGCAAGCTGCCAGGAAAAAATTCCACACCCACAGGGCTGAGAAAAGTCAAAGTATATTCCCTTTTTAAATATCAACAATTTTTTCTTTCTTTCTTGTCTTTATTTTATCACTTTTCAGGCTGTGATGGCACTTCTGGTTAGCATTTTGCATTCTGATATGGCTTTTTCCTGGCATTTAGCGCAGCTCAGGAGTTGTGCTCTTGTCAAAACAATAAAAAATCTGATTTATTATATATATTTTTAAGAAATGTCTCAGCACTGTTAGAATCAGGAGTGAGAACAAAGTATGATATGAAAGTAGAGGTCTTGCTTATAGGTCTCCAGTAAGAATCTTCTTCATTTAATAAAGGACCAAGAATAAAATTACAATATTTTACTCTAAATAAGGAAATATCCATCCTAATAGGTGATGGGACCAAGCAGCAATAATTTTAATCACAAAAGACATTCAGATAGCATGATCCCAGGCAAAAGCATCTGAACCATTTACTGCAAGACATTGGTGGAGCTTTTGGAGGTAGATGATTGTACTGAGAGCAGATGGTCTCTGTTGTTGCCTTTTGTTCTGCACAATTATTGATGTGGATGGTAATATGAGGCAATAAGTGGGCTATTTTTTGTCTATAATTGACATTAAATGGGTAATACTGAGGAAGTATTGGAACTGGCTGAACATATTGGGATCCATGTAGCTCCTCACACAAACATCACCCAAGCTCAGAAAGTTGTGGCCAGATTTATGCCATAATTATCCTCCCAGAAAGGAGGAAAGGCACAAAGAAAGAGTAGGGAGAGAAAGACTTTGGGGGTATTAATGGTCTGCAAAGTACCACAGAGAGTAGAATTTCATACAGAGGGTAATACTAGATGATCTTCAAGGTCCCTTCCAACCCAAACCATTCTATGATTCTGTAACATAGACTCACAGGGTTGGAAGTGACCTTCCAAGGCCATCTAGTGCCAACCCTGCAGTGACAGGGACATGTTCAGCCTGGAGAAGAGAAGGCTCAGAGGGGACCTCATAGTAACTTATCAGTACCTGAGGGGGTCCTACAGAAAGGCAGGGGAAGGAATTTTTAACATAATATCAGATGGGAGGACTAGAAACAATGGATATAAATTAGAGGGGGATAGATTTAGACTAGACATAAGGAAGAAATTCTTTACAGTGAGGGTGGTGAAATACTGGAACAGGTTGCCCAGGGAGGTTGTGGATGCCCCCTCTCTGGAGGTGTTCAAGACTAGGCTGGACAGGGCACTGGGCAGCCTGGTCTAGTGGGAGGTGTCCCTGCCTATGGCAGGGGGGTTGGAACTCGATGATCTTTAAGGTCCCTTCCAACCCAAACTATTCTATGATTCTATGATTCTATGATCAGGTTGCTCAGAGACGTAACAAACCTGGCCTTGGATGTCTCCAGGTATTGATGAGGCCCCCACCATCTCTCTGGGCAACCTGGGCCTGTGTCTCAACACCCTCAGGGGAACAACCAACAATGTTAGTTTACTTTGTTGTTTCATAATTATTAATGATGCCATGAAGATGATGAGAAGGCTGCAGCACCTCCCTTTTGAGGACAGGCAGAAGGAGTTGGGGTTGTTCAGCCTGGAGAAGAGAAGGCTCAGAAAGGACCTCAGAGTAGCTTCTCAGCACCTGAAGGAATGGGGCTGCAGAAAGGCTGGGGTAGGACTTTCGAACAGGGTGCAGGATGGCAGGACTAGGAGTAATGGATGCAAATTGGAAGAGGGGAAATTTAGGCTGGAGAAAAGAAAGTTCTTTGTTGTGAGGGTGGTGAGAGACTGGAACAGGTTGCCCAGAGAGGTTGTGGATGCCCTCTCTGTCCCTGGAGGTGTTTAAGGCCAGGCTGGATGAGGTGTTGAGCAACGTGGTCTAGTGGGAGGTGTCCTTGGCCATGACAGGGGAGGTTGTAACTGGATGATCTTGAAGGTCTCTTCCAACCCAAACTGTTCTATGATTCTATGAAATGAGAATCAGAAAGCGCAAAGAGCTTCTGCGTTTGTTTTGTTCCATGCTGGAAAAGTGTTTGCTACTTTTTTTAAAAAGGCAGAGTTTAACCTGTGTATTACTGTAATTAATGAGAACACACTTTTATCTGATATGAGAAAAGCATTTTGGAAGGTTTAAAGACCAGGATAAAATGATATCTG
Source organism: Turnix velox (assembly GCA_013400935.1). Classification (NCBI taxonomy): domain Eukaryota; kingdom Metazoa; phylum Chordata; class Aves; order Charadriiformes; family Turnicidae; genus Turnix; species Turnix velox. Next base: position 24,623 of record VZTY01019352.1, read on the forward strand.
TCAAAAGTGTCACTTGGAGAGTTGATCCTGTGCTGGTGACAGGAGAGATGGACAGGAGAACCTCTTGAGGGTCCTTCCAAGCATTTTTCTTATGCTCCTGTTTGTTTTTGAGCAAGAAAAAAAACATTGAATTCTACTTGGAGTTTGAAAGTTTTGGTACCTAACTGAAATCTTTGATACTTTCTAACTCATGTACAAACTTTTGCAATTCAAAATTAGTCAGATACAGACATTAAGTATCCACAGACATCTGTTAGATGAGCCTTAATTTTTTTTTCTTTAACTTTAGCATTAGGATGATTATAGGATATTAACTGTTTGAACTGGATTAAGCCTGATTTAAGAGGCAGTGATAGAGAAAAAAAAGGCACTTTTTAGCAAACAAAACATGAAGTCTTGGTTGTTTTAATGTCAGCAACGGCTTGATGCTGGTATGTTGGGGTTTTTTACTATTATGGTTAATACACATTCCCCAAATAATGAAAGAAATGGTTCTCTTCTGTTCTGTTCTGCAGGTGCTTAAAATATAGAGAAAATCATTGAGTTTTGTATGTGTTTTTTTCCTTCAGGAAAATGGTCACTTGTCCCCAACATACTGCAAGCTCAGAGAGTCAATATGTTCAGGACATCAATCTGCTGGAGCAGGTCATGAAGATAATCCAGGGGCTGGAGCCACCTCTGCTGTGAGGACAGGCTGAGAGAAGCTAGGGTTATTGAGCCTGGAGAAGAGAAGGATCCCAGGGAGACCTTCTAGTGGCCAAGAAAGCTGGGGAGGGTCTGTTTGCCCGGGCATGGAGCCACAGGATGAGGGGCAGTGGTCTGAAGTAGAGCAGGGCAGGGTTAGATGAGACATGAGGAAGAAAGTATTCCCCATGAGGGTGGTGAGACACTGGCCCAAGTTGTCCAGAGAGGCATCAACAAGCCTGGAGACATCCAATGCCAGGCTTGCTGAGACTTTGAGCAACCTGATCTAGTGCAGGATATCCCTGTCACTGCAGGGGGTGGCACTAGATGGCCTTGGAAGTTCCCTTCCAACTCAATGGATTCTATGATTCTAACGTTGTTCTCTGATACCACTGGTCCTTGTGTGAAAGTTGTCAGTAGGGAAAGAAGATGGAGATGATGCTTCATCCCCTGTCACTGATTTAAGTAGGAAGTCAAGTGCTTCTATATGCTTCTACTTGCAAGCAGATCTTTATTTTTTTATCCATTCAATTACTGTCCTTTCCATGTCCTAGTTGCTTTTCTTACTTGAGTGGGCTTCCAGTTTTTGTGCATGTAAGTTTTGAGATAAATTATTGCCTACAAGCATGACCAGGTTTATTTGAAAAGTGAAACCCAGCTATGAATTAGTGCTACAAAGATGCCCTTATATTTCAGTTGCATATTTTCTCTTCACCCTAAATCTCCCCTCTTCCACTTTGTATCCAGGATTTGTTTACTCGCCATCCTGGACCCTATTAAAAGTCCTGCCCCAGCCTTTCTGTAGCCCACTTCCTTCAGGTATTGAGAAGCTACTCTGAGGTCCACCCTCAGCCTTCTCTTCTCCAGACTGAATAACCCCAACTCCTTCAGCCTGTCCTCAGAAGGGAGGTGAAATCACAAAATTAGGTATATGGCTTAAAAATTAAAACATTTTCTACACACTTCTAGCCAAAAAAGAAAATTAGTGGGGAAAAAAATCGAAAGAAAATAACCAAATAAAATATCCAAAAAAAAAAGAACAAAATTATCTTGGTCAGGAACAGCAATCTTTTTCTGGTTTTATTCACATTTTCAAACAACTCTGCTGTCCATTTGAGATTCAAATTTGACAGCCTCTTCATTCCACTAACTCCACACCGTTCTCCCTAAAGAAACAACTCCTTTATCTTATGCAAAAGGGATTCCTAGTAGCTGGTAGTGGGATTCTTCAAAAATGTCATTTCAATCCTCTAAATGTTTCTCTGACCAGAGAGAGAGAGCATTCAGAGATTTCAGGCAGCACCTGGTTTGGATTTGATGTTTTGAACTGAGCAGCCTGTTATTCTGATGAAATTCAGTTTGGAGATACATTATCTTTGCGTTCCAAAAACAAGTAAGAAAAAATAAAAATAAATAAA
>VZTY01019358.1:0-28311 GCA_013400935.1 Turnix velox
CTATGATTCTATAATTTCCAGCTCCACACAAATGCTCACAGCCAAGTTATAAACCGGGAAACACTGACAGACCCTGCACTACAGCAGCACGGGCAGGTGCCCCATAACCAAAGAGCACAGCAAAGTCAGCACACACTCAGAAGGTGTCTATGGGGGGACTCTATGGGGGGACAGCAGACACCAGCCAGGGCAGGACTGAAGGAGCTGAGCCCTGCCTTCCCCCAAATTCCTCCTCCTGATGTGTGGTGGGACCCGCTGGGCTCCTCTTGCTCCCCAGGCACTTCTCTTCAATGAGAAAGAAAGTAATTGCCTCTCCCCCATCCCCAGCTCCAGATATAGAACTTGGAGAAATATAATTAGCTGCTAACTTCAAAAGATGCATTGGAATTTTTGTAATGGGCGCCGAGGCTGGGTATTAAAAAAAGCCAAAAGAAAAATTACACGCTCCTTCTTGTAAATGGGCTGAGACTTAACGGTTTTAATTAGGATTCAGTGTGCATCTGCAGCTGGGAAAGGGGAGAGTGTGTCTCAGTGCTGGGAAACACCAACCGGGGTAAGGAGCTTCCCGCAAAAAGAACTGATGCACAGGAGTTAGCGATTATTGCAGTGCTACTTTTAGTCTACTTAGAGGTTTTTAGTCTATTTATACTTGTTTCAAACACAAGGAGATCTCTGCCGCAGGAACTCACCGACAGGCACGGGGAGGCGGCGCTGGGCGGGGCCGGGCAGGTGGGAAACGGCTCCGCACGAGGAGAGCGGGCCCGCAGCTCCCCCGCCGCTCCAGCGGCTCTGCCGGGGCCACTGCAAACCCCTCGGGCTCCCGCAAACACCACCTCCGCCCAAACACGGCCCGGGCTCCTGGCGGAGGGGCCGCGGCTGCCTGGGAGTCGGAGGTCCCTTCTCCGTGGAGCAGGGCCGAGACCGGGGCCATGTGCCGGGCTGTGGGGCCGGGCTGTGGGGCCGGGGCGTGGAGCAGGGCCGTGGCGAGCCGAGATCCAGACTGTGTGTCAGGCAGCGGCACAGAAGCGCTGGGTTATGTGCCGTGCCGAGATCCGGGCCATGTTGTGGACCGAGTGCCGGGCCATGTGCCGAGCCGTGGGGCCGGGCCATGTTTGCGGCCGAGATCCGGGCCGTGGGACAGAAGCGCTGAGGTTTGCCCGTGTGGGCTGTGGACCTGTGGCCTCTGGTGCTGCCCTTCTGCTGTGTGGGAAAAGCTCAGTAAAACTCCCGAAGCTCTAATAAAGTTTGGTCCGAGCTGGATTTTGGCTCCTGGATGAGCTCAAACCAGACAAGAGAAACTCAGGGCCACAAAAGGTGAATGTAAGGAGCGGTTTTGAAGCCGTTTGGAGCAGCCATGGAGCAACTGGAGCCGCCTGTGCCTGGGGGGGAGACTCCCTGTTGGATCTCTCTGTGTCTCTGGGCTCCTGCTTTGCAAAGCTCAGTCTCTGAGCTGCTCCTCACAAATCAACTGCTAGAGAACACAACTTGTTTTCTCCTGCTGCTTGACTTTTAATAAATCCTTTCCCTTGTAGGCTCTGTGTAGGCTAATCCTTGATTTACTGCCGGGCTTTAGGAGCAGGAGCACACGGGTGTGAGTGCTGGGCTGTGGAGCTCTGAGATCACAGACAGGTTCTGTATCTGCACCAGGAGAAGCAGAAGATGCTCCTGTCGCTTGTCCCAGTGCCAGGAGAGTGTCACCTGCCCTCTGCTTTGCTGCTGGCAAAGGCAGTGGGTGGTGGGAAGCAGCAGAGCTGGTGAGGGACACTCAGAGCAGGAGCTCAGCTCAGGGAGTCCCAGGGCAGACACAGCAGCTCTTTCCTCTCAAGGGATTGTGGTCCTGCTGGCACTGCAATGGATGGGCACTGGAAAACTGAACCAGGAGAGCTGAAGGCTTCAAAGTTCAGAATGCTCTTAATGTGGGGAGTTTGCAGTATTCATGGGGAGTGGGGCTGGTGGGTTTTAGCCAGCCTGGACCACTTCTCCTTTTTTTTTTTTTTTTTTTTTTTTTGAGGGTAATTCCAGGTACACATTCTCTAGTGTGAAATAATGAATTCCTGCTCTGTGTGATCCTTGTGTAGGACTAACCAGGAGCCCATCTCTAGTGTGAGCTCACGGCAGCTCATCACCACAGGGCTCCAGAAATCCTTTCTTGTGTGTGCAGGGGCAGGCACACTATAAATGCTTGGTGTGGGATAATCCCCCTGAGGGGCCGGGCAGCTCCCCCCTCGGGGCAGCTCTCCCCTTGGGGTAGCTCTTCCCTCGGGGCAGCCCTCACTGGGGGCTCTGTCGTGGCAGCAGGGACCCTGCAGGCTGTCCCCATCCCAGGCAGCGTGGCACAGCCTGTTCTCACCCAGCACTCCCAGAAATGACTGAAGGTGGCTGTTTGTGCCCAGTCCCATGAGCTGAGTGTGTCCACGTGGGAGGTGTCAGAGAGATGTGGTGGGAGCTGGTCCCCAGGAGCTGCTGGCTGTCTGCGTGCCTGGTGTGAGGACAAATCCTGAGCAGGGGTAATAGGATTTATTTCCACTAGTGAGTGAATTGCCCATAATTCATGACAAGCAGAGCCTCGAGTGATGATGAAGGTCAGCCCATCGGATCTGGGAATAAATTGTATCCTATTACAGCCTCATACTAGGGGTCTATTTATAGCAGGGCTTTGCAAACTCCAGGAATTTTGGAGGGTCTTTTGGTGTGATTTTGACTTGGCTACTGAGGGTATGAGGACATCAAATCCTGTGCTCCTGTGCTGCTGATACCAACTAGTCCCTGTTTCAGTGAGAAGCTGAGTCCCAGGCCAGTGGGGGAGTTTGTGGGGTCTCGGGGCTGGAGACACCATGTGTCCAGCCATGGGGCACAGGTGGGTGAACAGAAACTTGGTGAGTTTGAGGCTTGTGATCTGCTGTAGTGAATGTCCTTACATTTCTGTGCTGACAACAGGGCTTGTTTCTGCAGAGGCAGAGGCAGCACCCTTGTCTTGCATTTGCCCCTTCTATTTACCATGGCACGGTAATCCCCCACTGATAGATAATGTGCAGGATGTGCTTTGCCATGGAAACAGAGCCCTCTCTCTTTACGTTTAAAAAAAGATTAGCATTTCTCAGCTTGCTTTCATTATTCTGATCTTAAAAATTATTAGTTGTGTACCATCTCAGGGCCTGTGCAGGACATCATGTGCCCTTTTAGCACAAGCTTTCCTAAGGCAGAATGAAGCAAACCCTGGGACTGGCAGGGTCCCAGGAAAAGCCTCTGGTGGCACCAGGGCTGTGAAGCCACTCGCCAGCACCCCTGGCTGTCACCGTGACCCCTCAGGTCACCTCATCCCACATGGGAGGAAGGCAGTTTGCCCACTTTGTCTTTGAATCCCAGAAACATGAGAGGAAGTGGGAGAGAGCATCTCCCAGAGCCCAGAAACACCAAGGAATCCACCGCTGGCAAATGAGAACAGTTACAGGTTTTAATGTCCTCTTTCTCCTTGAGAAATATTTGAACTCCCAAAGGATTTGGGTCAGAGGAAAATTGCTGTGAATTATTCTGTGGCAGAACGTGGGTTTGGGCAAACAGCAGGATTGCTTGCCAGGAGGTAAAACTGCTCTTCTCCCAAAAAAGGCTGCTCTGACAGCAGTGTGACCCAGGGACATGTCCCAGCCACTGCTCAGGGTCAGAGGGTGACTCACTCCTGCTGGGAATTGACCCTCTGACTTTCATTCCTTAAAGGCAGACTAGGAAAACCAGCTGTCTCTGAAACCTCTTCAATCTGTGCAGTTAAAGGTTTGGGCAAAACTGGATTTTATAGTTTTTGCTGTCAGAAAGACAGGGCTTTAAGGGCCACGTGACGTGGTAATTGCTGTGGACTTCTTTCTGACAATAAACATTAAACTTAAAACTGTATTAAAATCTTTTGACAATTTTTATGCTTTAACAGCTGAGAGTGAATAATGTTTTTTGCATATAAAATAGTTTCTCTTGTCAACCTATAAAACTGTCAGAAATAAATTCATCAAAAAAGATTATATAATTAAAAGTCACTTCTTTTCTTTCTCTAGTTTAGTTGGAATTATTTGTTTGTCACTTTTCCAGGACTAAATTACTGCATTCAGAGACAACTTTCTTTGTTGAGATTATGATGAAATGTATGATTCTTACAAAAGGAGCCCAACTTTCTCCTCTAACTTAGCAATTCTGTATCACTTTTCAACAAATACTTTTTGATCGTGCTGTTTCTAAAAAGCCACTTGATTGTGGAGATGAGCAGGAGCAATGATGGAAAGCATCCAAATGTAGAAATGGTATTTTTATTATTGGGCTGCAGAGAATTTATGGAAAATTGCTGAATTAATTCTTTAGCAAAGTGAATTGTTAGTGTTTCAGATTGCAAAGCGGGAGCCATGCGGGTGTCAGCAAGAAATCTGAACAAGGAGTGGGAGTTTCCTCTCACAGCAATGGGGGTGGCAGCCTGGGGCAGAGACCCTCCTCACAGTGGGGTCACAGAATCACAGAATGACCCGGGTTGGAAGGGACCCCAAGGATCATGTAACTCCAACCCCCCTGTCTGGACCCTCATCCCCATAGAGGGTGTGTGGGGAGCACCTTCCCCTGTGCCCTGGCCCTGCTGTGGTTGGGAGCTGGGGATGCCAGAAGGGGGCTGTGCATTGAGCCCCTCACTGCAGGAAGGGGCATTGTGACAGCACCGAATCTGCTAACAAATTGCTCCTGCTATTTAGCTGTGAGCTTATCAGAGCTGGCTGGATTTGGGGGTGACTGGATTTTCAAGGCTGGAGGGTGATAATGGCTTATTGATCTGTTGTTAAGTTATTGGAGCCTTAATGGAGGCAATAAAGCAATAGTGCAGGGTGCTGTCACCTGGCTGCATAAGCCCTGAGAGTAATTAAGTGAAACAGCCTTGGAGTGCAGAGGGGAGGGGGTGTGTGGCCACAGCCAGAGTCAATGTGGGGTGCTGGAGCCTTTCTCCTTGTGGGGACCCCTCCTCTGTGTGGGCAGAGGAGCAGCAGGTCCTTCTGGCAGCACCAGGGCTGTGAAGGGTTTCATGGGCTCTTTCACAGCTCTCAGATTCACTGATGGGAATTTTGCAGCTCATCCAAGAATTGCCGGTGTGAAATACTGCTCTGCTGAGTCCACACGTCCTGCAGGTGCCATTAGTGGCTCCCGAGGAGTATTTGGCTGTGTTTTGTAGGGTTTTAGCACTCTGCAGAAAACATAGTTCCTTGCTCAGGGGCCCTGGTGGGCACGGGCAGAGGGAGCAGGTCAAAGGGATGCTGAGCCTCGTGCAGGGCCAGGGATTTGCTGGATTGGTGCCACATTTCTGATCTGATAAATCATGAAATCTGGATTTGCTGCGAGTGATGATTTAATAAACAATGTGGGGAGGTTCATGCTAGGATGCACTGCCACTTCCCTGGTTTGGATAGGTCCTGTTTGCCCGGGAGCTGAGGCTGATCTGCTGCAAGTATTATCTCTGGATATGGTAATTATTATCTGTGATTAATCTTGCTCTGCTGAAGAACCGTGTGAGCCTTTTCCGGAGGGTTCATCTTCATCTTTGCTTCTGCTGCTCACATGTAATGTGAATTGATGTGAGCTATTGTTGAAGGGAGAGAGACGGAGGTGTCTGAACCAGAGATGTTTTTGAGAACAGACTGGGGCGACTGGAAATGACTGGGCAGAGGAGGAAATCCAGCAGGGCACTGGGTCAGGGTGTGTTGAGAATGATTTGGCTGCTCTCAGGGTGCCTGTGCCACAGCTGCCCTGCAGTAAGGGTTTATAAAGTCTGGCTTTCCTCTCCATTCTTCCCACTGCTCTCCAGCACTTGTGCTCAGAGAAGAGCACTTGGTGCCATGGCCATGCCAGGTTGCTTCCCTGCATTTCCAGCATCCCTAGTGTACCTGGTACTGTACCACAGAGAGTGATGCCTTGTTCTGCAGCCATATCCCCTTGTAGGAGGCTGGGATGGGGAGCAAGGCGTGCTGTACCTTCACACCTTCTGCATAGGTCTGCATCCTCAGTAGCCACTGGCCACCAGTGCAGAGCTGGGCCCAGGGATGCAGCCCCAGTAGCCAGAGCATCCTGCTGCTGGAGAGACACAAATATTTACTTGTGTAAAGCTAAAGATACCTGTGAAATTCTCTGAACCCTCACAAGCTCCACAGTCATCATTTAGGCAAGTTCATGCTCCATTAAAAACAGTTATTTAATACAATAATCATTCAATTAAAAACCTCTTGAAGTGGCTGCCAGAGCCTATTTGTATCAATACAATATTTTAATTGTAAAAAGGCTAAATACGGAGCCGCCAACTGCCAGTGTCAAGGAAATGGCACTGAAATGGAAGTTGAGTCTCTGTCAGCAGAGCGAGTCCTCGTCTGTGCTGGACACAGGACATGGTCCCAGTCCCCTGCACTGGGCAGGTGGCAGCCATGGTGGGGGCTGAGTCCCCACTCCTGGAGCTCTCCGTGTGATGGGGAGAAGCTGGACACCTCTGCTGGGATTGCTGCTGGCTTGTTCCCAGCCCCACACCCTGCCTTTTGCCTCATTACAAAGGTGCCATCACATAAATATTCCAGTCACTATTGCTTACTGTCAGACCCAATTTAGGAAAGTACCTGTCTGTTACAAATATTTTATAGTACTTGAATATGCAATTTATGTAACATGCCCAGCAAAAGAAATCCATTATACGGTTTTGTCTGATTGAAATTCTGCCATCGTAACAGTAGGAAAAAATTAAATTATTCTAGCAAGTTACAGTCCATTATGGAGCCCTAACTGCTCTGCTCTGAGAAAGAGCCAGGGCTCCCTCCATGGTGCCAGTGCCATGACACGAGCACTGTGTCCCTGGGCTTCATTTCCACTTTGCCAAAGGAGAACTGAGCTTTCCTGAGCAAATGGGGACTTGTTCTTTCCCACCTCTGCTCCCTCCAGCCCCTTCCCAGCTGATGGGCCTGCAGCTCAGACACTGCTGCCATCCAGTTTCCATTACTGACATCTCTGACTTCTGCCTCATTTACATTTTGTGAAGTTGCCTCTCTTTGCCCTTGCTCTGGTTAGGTCTGTCTGAAGTGAATTTGTGAGCCCATTGATCTGAGCAGTTTTGTTTCAGTGGGAAGGAGCTGTACCCAGTGGTGACTGTGAAAGTTTCCATCCCAGCCCCTGGACACCATGCCATGAGGAGAGAGCACCAAGGGATGTACCAGCCATCCATGGCTGCTCTGGAAACACCTCGGGGCTGGGCAGCTGCAGGGACTGGCCATCAGAAACCTTTGCTTTCCTCTTCTGAGGTCAGAAGCTGGGGGAGCCTGCCCAGAGGGGTGAGTGGTGGGAGCAGCCCCAGCCCTTTGGATGCATCCCCAGGACCCACAGCCATTCCTGGGGGCAGCTCCCAGGCAGAGGAACTGCAGGGATACAGGAAAGGGTTTGAAACTAATGTCTGCTCCTATGGGGAAACATGTCTTCACGAGCATGTTTTGGGAGGAGAAAGCAGGTCAGAGTAGAGCGGGGAGTATTTATTTCCTGCGGGAGTGTGTGTGTTACTTGTGCTGTATTTTATGGATGGAGCCGGCCCCATATGTCTCGGGGCCGGGGTTTGGCAGAGCAGTGTGCTAACAGTTAGTGTGCTAAGGAGCCATTGTTTGGGTACTTTAGTTTTGACATTTAAATGCATTTTTCAAATACAGTGAGATGAATGTGATGTCACCGGGGAGTCGCGAAGGACTCTCAAGCATAAAAGCAGACGGCTGGGTTTTAATCTTTAACAGCACCGGCCCCTTCTCCCTGAAGGTCCCTTTGGCAGGAGCTGAGCTGTGCTTTCGGTACCCAGAATATCAGGGCTTTATCTGCTTCTGACACTCTGTATGAGAGAAAAATGTGTGTAATGCAGAAGTGATATTTAATGCCACTCAGACCTTGTTTGGTTTGACCATGGGAAATCTAGAGGCTAAAGATCTTTGCAGTCCTTGGCAACAGGCAATGGGTCAAACGCAGAATGGCCCTGGACTCACATTTTTATTTGTATTGATGTATGACTGCTGGAGAATACCAGGCTTTTATGGTTCCACTCTGCACAGCATTAACCAGGAGAGCAGAGGACCCCAGAAGGGAAGCTGTGAGGATGCAACCAAGGGCAGAGATGGGGATCCCACACTTGGGAATTTGTGGAAATGCCTTAAAGAAGGTATTTCTTTAATTGCATGAGCTGAGAGAGAAGTGGGGCGGGCTTCCCTCAGACAGGAACAAAGCAGCTCCATTCATTACTCTACATCTTTGAAATGTATTTCTCTCAAGTTAAGGCAGACAATTATTAATCTCAGCTCCACCTTCTCACCATCACAGCATTCCGTGTGGTGTGAGCACTGCTCACCACTCTCTGCAGAAGAGTTGGAGGGAACAATCTGCTGGGTTTAATTCCAGGTGGAACAGAAATCCCCATGCCTCTGCCCCTCAGGGTACTTGTTGTGATGTTGGGGTCTCTGGGATGTGGCTCTGAACTGTGGGGGCTCCTGCCTCATAAAAGCCAGAGAAATCCCCCCCCAAAGGTTATTGCGTGGCACTGAATGCATGGGAACACTGGAACACATTGATGTATTGGTAAATAAACACGACAGAGTTGAGTTTATAAATATTCAGGAGTTTGTGAGTGAGTGCAGCCAAGTTGCATTTCTCACCCAGCAGAGGCCGCAGCCCCCAGGCAGGGTCACTCTGGTCCCAGCTCCTCATGGCATGTCAGGGACAGGGCTGCAGGGAGGGGACAGGCAGGAGGACAGGAGGATGTCCCGAGCTTGGGCTGTGTGTGCAATGGAGGGTTGGGCTCCTGGGCCACAGAGACCCCAGGTCCACCTCCTCCACTGGCTGGTCCTTGCAAATGTAGGTGATTCCTCTGCAGCCTGGGACCTGCCCAGGCCACTGCACACCCAGCCAGGGAAAGGCTTATGGAGATGAGCAGAGCTTGGACTGATGGCTCTGATGCCTCATGGAGATGACAGTGTTTTACTTATTTCAATGGGTTTCTTTCCACTGACATGTTTTTTCTGCCTTGGAAACATCTGTAGACTGTAGTTTTCAGTGGGTTTGTGGATAAACATGAACAAGCTTTTAATGACGAGGTACTGATTGTTGGTTTACACAGAGTTATTTGTTCAGCAAATTGCTAATTAATGCACAGAAAGCACCATATGACTTCAAATATTTTCTTCCACGTACACGACAGAAGTATTTTGTTTTTCCCTGTGATGGCAGTGAAGGCCAGGGGTGAGGGCAGGTGGGACAGGGACAGTGTGGGACTCACAGCAACTCTTCTCTTGCACCTCATCTTCCAAAGCCTGTGCAACCATCTCCATGTCAGTCCTACAGGTCAGTATGTTGGCCCCAGTTTTGGTGAACATTTTGGGCACTTGGTGGTGAGGACAGATGACAGAGCAGGCCTGAAGTCTGTAAGAACTTGATGGCAGTGAGAGCCACGCGGAGAAGTTACAGGAGGTTTTTGCCTGACTTTGTTTCATTGACCTGCAGCTGCCCTGGTGGTGCAGGGTAATTTATGGACACACTGAGGAAGCTGGATTTATGCTCTGATCAAGGCAGAGAAATGCTACTACATAAAATTGGTAGTACCTTTTGTAGTATATACCTAAATCTTTAATTTTTATAGCAGCTGAGAGAAAAGTAAGCTTGCATAGAGTACACCCAGAGCAAACTCGCTGTAAACCCGCAGCAGGGAGATGATTCATCCCCGGCTGGGCTGTGGGCTGGGGCTGGTGGCAGGGCTGCTGGGGCTGTTGGGCTCCTGGGCTGTGCTGGAAGCTCTCACCAAGAGCCAGAGCCACTGGGTTTGATCTCTACCTTGACTGAACAAAGAAACCTGTAAATTCTGGTCTTGGTCACAATGAAGTGAAATAGGAAACAGACCCTTGGTTTGGGATCAGCCAGAATGTGGCATCTGGCTGAGCAGAAGCTGTTGGGTCTCTGAGGACTTGAGTGTTTCTTTCTCCCCTTTCTGTAGGATAAACTGTCCATGTTCAGACAAAGTCTGATTAAAGGGCCAAAATGAAGTTCTTTTATTTTTTCAGCACTTCAGCTACTTTTTAAGGCAGAAATCATTCACTGAGTTCAGTGATGACCATTGTCAGTGAATTCCTTATTTGTTGAAATGAACTAAATGAATCCTTTGAAAATACAATGGGCATTGAGGCCATGGGGACAGCTCTGCATCTCCATCACACCTTGAGGCTGTGGGAGGGTAAGTCCTAACACCCTGTCAGGAGAGTTCAGAACCGGGGACTGGGCTGTGATAGTTTGTAAAGATTGTGTTAGACCTTAAATACTTAAACAAATAATAATTAAAATAGTTTAAAGTCACAAAAGATCTGCTCGCATGAGTGTGAAGGGTTGGCTGAGGAAAGAGAAAGATGGAAATGAATGCGAAGTATGGTAAATTGGTCAAGAGAAGGGCATTGGATTCTTTTTTTCTTTTCTGAAGTTATTTCTCATTCTCAGCTGTTGCAAGAAGGTGCCAGCAGGCTCAGTGACTCCCCAGGAAAGGGGATTGCTCTGCTCTGGGTGCTGCAGAAGCTCCTGGGCTGTGCTGGAAATGTCCCCCTGCACCTGGGCTGTGCTGGAGCCATCCTGCTGCACCGGCTGGGAGCCAAACCTGGCCTCAGGAAAGCATTTTCCAAGGAAATTCAAGAAACACTTGGAATGCCTCTGTCTATTAGAGAGTGACATTTAGTGTTGTACTTTGAAATATGTCTGAAGTACCACACGGCATAAAGACCCTAAGGGGACCCATGAGCCAAATGAGATTTCCATGTCAGCGCCAGTCACGACCTTTCCTTTACGGCATCTACTTAAATACAGAAAACATGGGTTTGTTATAAAGTCAAGTCAAAACAGGGATTCAGAGTAAAATATAATATATACTTAGGGCTGCCCTTGGGGACCTTTTTAATGGTTTCTTATAAAACAATATTCTGTTTAGTGAAAGATGTTTCCCTGCCCTCTCCCCGGGGCACAGAGGGCCCCAGCACAGGCTGGCCAAGGTGCAGGAAGCCACATGGCCACTCCTCATGGACCTGCTTCTCTTCCTGCTCTTGTCTTTAAATGCCTGGGGGTTGCAGAGGTGAGCAGGCTGCAGGTGGGAAGGGGGGGTTGGCTCAGGAGGGCTGGGGGCTCAAGAGGTTTTCCATGCCCTTGCCACCCCAGCAGAGTGTGGCTGCAGGACGGGGTGTGAGTCCACCCTGGGATCACATCAAACCTCCCCAAAGCTACTGGCTGCAGCCCCAGGGTCTCTGCACTTCCCAGTGCTGTGGGAGCACCCTGGGGTGTGATGTACCTGTGGGAGGGCATTGCCATGCAAGGGGACATTTGCCACCTGCTGTCCCTGTGCTCACCTCCAGCTTCTTCCCCAGTGAATAGCCCAGAGAGCCATTTTGGAGGGAGAGCTGAAGTCTGTCAGCCCCAAAGGAGGGCCCTGCCTTTTACAAACTAAAGCAAACAAAGTGCTAATTGTGAAATGTTTGAGTTTGGTATCCATAAAATGACTTAGTAAGCACTTTGCCTGAGGCACAAAAGACTGGCACAAAGTCTGTTCCAGGCCATTGAATTCCTGTCAGAAGGAATCCCACACCCATTAATTACCGTGTGACAGGTACAGCCTCCAACAGGGCGTCAGCCCTGCTACTCCATCATTGATGCCAGGGGAGTGCTGGGGAGTGAGCTGGAGACCATGGGATGGGGACAGATCTTCCACAGCAGCACTCCTACTGTCTCAGTGGGGCTGGGGACACCAGAGGATGGAGACTGGGATCACTGAAGGCAACCTGGGGACCCTCTTCTTCTGTGCCTCCCCCCTGCACACCATGTCCCAGCCCACACCAGGGACTCTGCTCTCCAGGAGGGACGTTTGCATGAGAGCAATGGCAGAAGCCTTTCAGGTTTCCACACTGAGAAGTCAACATAAGGTGTAGGAAGAGAAGCCACGTTGGTTAAAAGGCAGAAACAGCAATTTTATCTGGGGCCATGGGGGTTGTCACCCTCCCTCCTGTGGGTGAGCTGCTCCCTGCCCCTCCACCAGGGATTCTGGCACTGGGAAATGTTTGTGATGCTTCCCAATTAGGGAACACTTCAGTGAAATGACTCTTTGTCAGAAAAACATGTACCTGCTATGCATTATTCAGCATTATCTTGTTTGAAAAGAGTCCTGCAGCCAAAGAGAAGTGACACGGTGTCAGAAAGTGACCCCAGCACACCCTGAGCTGGATCTGGGCTGCTCCATCTGCTCCCTTCCCTTCCCAGGAGCTCCCTGGAAGACCAGGGGATTTTGCAGAGATATTAACATGAAATCAGCCTCAGAAGTGCTGCTTCTGCTGCTGGAGCTGTGCTGAATGAGCCTCAATGCTCTCTGTAATCCACTCAGCAGCAGACACATTTGGGAAGGCTCACACCTGCTCTGAAACACAGACACTTCAAGGTGGATGTTTCCTCAAAGGCATTAAAGTTCAGTAAATGATACATTTAGCTGCGTGGAGTTTATACATCATGAATGATTTATTCACTTATAAACACTCCAAACTCCACATACATATTCTTCTGGTTGTTTAGTTTCTTGTAATTTATTGATTCATTATTATTTAATATGCGAGTTATGTCATCCAAGAAGTTAAAAAAAACCCTTTTTTTCCGTCTGCCTTGTTGGCACTCTGTGGGGAGCAGAGCTGAGCCAGGAGGTGCAGGACTCTCCAACCCCTGCTCCCTTGTCCCAGAGGCTGATCCAGGTTCCTGCAGGCTCTGAGGCCAAGGGGTGGCTGCAGGGAGCTGCTGAGTGACCAGACCAGCACCCCCCAGCCTGGCTTTCTGGGGCTTTGTGCTCTGTGCCCTCCATGGTTCTCTTTGCAGCTCACTAGTGAGCGGAGATGGAGACTCTCATGCTATTGCAGGGTGAAATTTGCCCTCTGCATCTCTGGGTGGGAGAAGAGGATTAGTGAGAAGATTCATTCTCACATTTCCTTTCTCCAGTAAATGTTTGCTTCTTGTCCATTTGGGGTGGGGAGGAGCACCCAGAGTCACCCAAACTCAAGGCAGATGGTGGAAGCAGCAGGAAGCACAGCACAGGGACAGGGTGGGGGAACCTTCAAAGATCTGAACCTTTTGCCCCCTGGACCTCCATCCCCTCCAGTGCTGTGGGAAGGGAGGGTGCTGCCATCACTGCTGCAGCCAAGTGGAGGAGAACTGACACTGGCAATTCTTTCATGTACTGTTAGTGAGCAGCCATCAGAAGGCATTGGCACTAACTGTGGGCCTTTTAAGAGTTTAATGTATTAGCAACTTGTCTCCTTGAAAGCTAATGACAAATGCCTTGTTTAAAAGGAAGATCAAAACATCAAGAAAAATTAGATTAAATGGTTATGAAACTCCCAGTGGAGGACGCATTTCTCAGAAGTATTCCCTGTTGAATGTTGGAAATCTGTAATTATTTCCCCTGCTTACTGCATTAGGGCTGGAAAAGTGTTTGTATTGCTTCAGCCTGGATCTGCATCTGCTGCTGAGCAGCACTGCCAGCCCTGGTACAAGGCACAGGGTGGGCACCAGAGGCTCTGTCTGGTGGAATCACTGAGCTATAGAATGGGTTGGGTTGGCAGGAACCTTCAAAGACCTTCTAGTCTCACCCCCTGCAGTGAGCACTGGGTCAGGCTGCTCAGGTACTCATCAAGCCTGGCCTTGAATGTGTCCAGGGAGTGCTGGGAAGGGCTGGCAGTGCTGGGCAGACACCACAGCACTCAGGGACAGGGACAGAGACAGGCAGAAGCTGCTCCAAGGCATGGTGGTGCCTTCAGAGTAGGCAGAGCCCTTGTCAGAATTTCACCTTTGCCAGATCAAAGGCAATTCAGTTTCAGATGATTATTTAGATATTGTAAATGCTTTTACAGTTGACCTATAGAGATCAGATCTTGTAGCAGCATGCAGCTCAAGGAGTTTCCAGTTGTCCCTCAGAGGACTGTCCTGTCATCTTTTCAGTTAAAAATATTTCAGTATTTTGGAAGATTAAAGTTTTCTTTCTAAGTTTTAGTGAAGTCTATCCAGGCTCCTATTTCACTGCTGCAAGTAAGGGCTTTGGCTGCAGAGTTCAGTGGGAGGTGTGACAAGTGGGCAAGTCCCTTCCCAGGCCCAGAAAGGGGATGAGGAGGTGTGAGTGCTGCTGGAGGGATGGGAGCTCGGTTCTGGTTGCAGTCAAAGGCAGCTGAAGAGGCTCCTTCTCTCACATTTCCATGTACCAGTTTGAAGAGCTGAGATGTGAAGTGTTGCCTTACACCAGCACCAATAAGTCACACTCTTTGTGTTGTGACACACGGAATGTTATTAATTGTCAATCACCAACCACCAGGCTTGTCAAGATGTTCTCTTCTGAACAGGCTGCTTTAGACCTGAAGTGATTTTTAATCAAATGTTAATAACACAGCATCTGTCAGTGGACCATTGGCATCATACAATAATAAAAAGTTAACATATGACATGGCAAATTCTAATGTTTTCATTTTTACTTCTCTCCAATTATCTGTGGAATTTCTGCCAGAATGAGAAGTGTGCTGACATTATTACATGCAAAACACACTGCTGGAAGATGAACGTGTCTATTAAAGCCTGCACTCCCAAAAGCACCTTTTCCTCTGGGCTCTGCAGGCCCTGCAGCCACTGCTTGGCCGGGATGGGGAGCATCACTGCTCCTCTCCTCCTGCCTGTCCACACCTCCCAGCACAGACCACTGGCACCTCAAGCCACAGGTGCCCTCTCCCTGGCTGTTGCAGTGCTGGGATGGAAGTGGAGGATGGAGCTGGGATGGCCCAGCTGCCTGCAGAGCATCAGTCCTGCTCAGGGTGAGGGTGGCACCAGAGGTCCCCTTGTGGTCCCTCTTGGCAGCAGCAGCATGGTGCTGGGGCAGGCGTAGATGGAGAAGCTTTGAAACCCTAAGGAGAGAGCTGGGTAGAGCAGGGAGGGTGATTGTTATTAATGGTTTGTGTTACAGGATAAGCGGTGCATAACACATCTGCTGCAATATCAAGTCTTCCATCAGAAATTCATCATTTTGAGGACTTTGTCAAAAGTGGGTGACGTCGGCAGTGTGTACACATCTGTGGGAGCACGAGGCTCTGTGGAAGTTCCGGGCACCACCTGTGTATTTAAAATACACTCCATTTCCTTTTCTAAATGCATTGTTTTCAATTGAATACTTCATAACGTTGGATGGATTGCGGTCGCCTCGTCTATAGATTCAATTTGTGTCTCTGGACAGAGTTTGAATGGATTTATTATATTGAAATGCAATTTTGCAGACATAACCTTGTATCTGACCCGTCATTACTTATAATGCTAAACTTTGATATGTTAATTCTGCCTTATGTTTTTATATATTTTACGACACTTGGCTTAAACATTTTTAATCTCCATATTGGTTTATGTCCACCTAAATTATTGTTGCTTCCGGGGACAACGCGCACGTGAGATCTGGCAATTCATTATGCCAGCCCCACTTAAATGAATTTCAAAAATTTAATAAAGTTCTTCCCCCTCCTGCCATTGTGTTGGAAAGCTCCAGCACAAACACCAGTCCAGTGTTATCAAATCACAGAGGAGGAATGAGGTTAACCTCCAGCAGCCCAGCCCTGCCACAGAGCTGGGGAAATGTCGCCTTGGATTAAGGCTCCCTCTAAAGCAGGGCCTGCCCTGCCTCTACCCCTGCCTCATGCCGTGGGAGATCCATCAGTGGCCACCCACACACCCACAGGGCCACTGAGCAGCAGCCCTGGCACTGTGGCCATGGCTGGCAGTGATGCAGCTACAACTGAGAGGCACTGGGCTGACCTATGGCAGGGGGGTTGGAACTCGATGATCTTTAAGGTCCCTTCCAACCCAAACTATTCTATGATTCTATGACAGCAATGGTCAAGTCTTCCTCTGAACAGAGGGACACTGTCCATCAGCAGCTGCTGGTGAGAGCTGACACCACAGTGGCATCACTGGCCACCATCCTGCACTGTGACTTGCCCTGAGAGAGGAGGATGTGGCCACCTGGGAGCCATGTTCACCCCTTACCCACCTCCCATGCAGAGCAGCCGGAGCATTCAAAGGGGAGCTGGGAGGGCTGGGACCTGGAGAGTACACAGGGACACTCATGTCCTTCTCAGCTTGGACACAGCCTGGGGACCAACCATCCCGTGTCCCCAACTGTGCCCGGCCCCCTGCCCATCCCCATCCCGCCGGCCTTTTTCCTGCAACAATGTCATGAATTTTTCATCCCCCATGAACTTCAAAGTCTTTTAATGACTCTTCATGAAAAAACAGAGGGGCCAAAAGTTGAGCAAAAGGAGATGATTAAAGGACCTTATTAAAAGCAACCTTGTAGAATTCTCCACATGAAAGAGAGCGCCATTATGAGGGCTTATCCTTATAAATGACACTTCGCTTTTGCGAACATGCCGAAACCTGATTAGAGTGACAAGCACTGAGTGATACTGCAAACCTGTTAATAACATGAAAATTAGAAGAGGCTCATGCAAAGAAGGGAGATTAATTTAGCCCGAGTACATCTCGCGCAAATTGCAAAGTTGTGAATATGTTCTCAGATAATGAGCCTTCGCAGTCATCAGCTCACTTGTCATTTTCTGTAATTAATGTTAAGGAAGACTCCTTCCTGATGGTTCGTATTACTCATATACCAAGAAAATTTCTTCAGAGAAATAATTTACATTTATTATCATCGGTCTGTTTGTGTGGTTTATTTCACTGCGGAGTAATTTATTGCAGCACCGTTTCACTTGCCTTGATTAGTCGCTCGTCAGCCTGAAATGTAATTTTTTTTTCCTGATGGCAATGTCTGAAAATTGACAGTGGTGCAATACTCTCTTTAATCTGAGGATGTGTTTTCTTAACTTGAGTAAACTTTTGGGCTGGAATCTGAAGCTACTTTGCAGGTTGAGTTACAGTTGAGAGACTCCAGGCACTTTGCTTCTGGGCTCCACCTCGCTCTGTGCCATGTGTCTGGGTGTCTGCACCCCACACCCCCCTCAATCCCAACAGGGAGCTGCTTCTTGGCTTCCACAGGCCACAAGTGGTGTGTCACTTGCTTGTCACCCATCGCTCTGACTTTGCCTCAGATCTGAAGCCAACAAAAGCAGCATCAAGTCCTATCCTGGTTTTTCCTGGATTTCAACTCCTCTTTTGTATTATTTTTTTTACCATCTTGTGTTTTATCTGTCCCATTTTCTCTCATGGAACAGGAGGTGCTGTTGGCCCTGGATGCTCTGGGTTGTGCTGGCAGAGCCCAGCCAGTGCCCTCTGGCTCCTGCCCTGCTCCAGTGGGATCTGAGGAGTAAAACATCAAACCCTTTTCCTCCCAAATGACACAAACACGCAAGCAGTTAAAGTGAAATACTGGCCTCTGTGCTGCAAATGAACCAAACATTACTGATTAGGGGTTTTAGGCGGAGATAATGATTTTTTTTTTTATTGGAGGCCTTCATTCTGAACAAGCCTCATGGAACACTGTCTGCTGCTGCCAGTTAGTGGTAATCCATATTTATAAAACTATGGTCCATCAAAGAGGTATGAATATTTTAAAAGCCACGAGCAAATCAAATTGTCTTTGTCAAATTGCACACTCTCCACACTGAGGATATTTTATGATTCTTCCCAGTGCAGAAACTGAGGGGTTCCCTCCCCTGGCTGAGAGCTCCTGCCTAATTTTTGCTGCTGTAAACAGGCAACTCCGAGAGAACTCAATGAGCTGTGGCCATTGACATTCAAGCCATAAAATCCTACTTTATTTGATGAAGTTAACAAATAATGTATGAAGCGGATTCATTCGGTGTCTCTGGGAGAACTGGTTGGTTCATCCTTACAGAAACAACTGGACAGTTTTTGGAGGACTTTTGAAAGATGTGGGAGCACAGGGAGGGGTGGGAGTACTGAGGGGTGGGAGCTGCTTGGGGGCTGCTTGGGGACCAGCAGAGAAGCAGGACGATGCACAGCAATATCTGAGGCTTGGCCTTGCAGGTACAGCCTTGAAATCCTACTGGATCAGGAGTATTTAGAAACTGAGAAACATTTCTGTACCTCCTCACTCTGCTGGCAGCCATGTGTCTGTCACCCCTGCAGCTCCATGAGATGAACACTTCCATCCTGCCCAGAGCCTGCCTGAGACAATTGAGGGTTCCCAGTGCTTGTGGCAGACACAAATGATGGTCAGACAGAGGTGTGTGGGACGTGGCTCACATCAACATGGTGCAGCCTGAGTGCAGGAGCAATGAGATCCTGGGTGTGAGTGCAGGGCGAGTGTCAGCCCAGGAAATAAAGCACTGGCGTCAAGGCACACCTCACCTCTTCTGTCAGAATTTAATGGCAAAAAGTTTTGCCACATCTATCTTGTGATGTCAGAGAGACAGGCTGATAGCATGGAGACAGCTGAGACAGCGCTGGGTTCAGCAGACAAATAAATTTGAGAATCATCTGCATAGAAATGGAAAGCTACTCCTTGCTGATGAATAATATAACCCAGTGGCAGCCTATAAACACAAAATAACAATGGGCCCAATATGGAGCCCTGGGGAACCTTGGAAACAACTTCACTAATGGAAGATGAAAAATCACCCATGGAAACAAAATGCTGTCTATTTGATAAATAAGATTTGAACCGACTGAGAGCGGTATCAAGCCAAGCAAGTGGCTTGTGTCACCATCCAAGGGGATACTTTGAGTAGCAGCATCAAGTGACAGAGACCCAGCAGTGTGAGAGCAGATTCCAAATTAGGGCTAAAACACGAGTCTGTCAGGGTCCCTCTTGCTGTCCCAGCCAGGGTTTGGTCATCCTTGCTCAGCCATCCCCACCGAGCCACAGGAAAGGAGCTTGCTCTGGCTGGCATCAGAGCTCCCATGCCTGGGTGACCTCTGTGGCTGCTCGTGATCAGATCATCCCTGCCTGCCCCTGCAGCAGAGGAGAACTCATCCTGAGAAAGAGAGAGACATGAGCTCTCCTGTGTCACTGACACCTCTTCTTGTGGTACACAGTGATGGATTTGCCATCTCTCCTTTGCTTGTTTCTCTTTCAAATTTGAAATCATTCTCTGCAATTTTCTGCCAGCAGTAAATACTAGGGAATTGTGGTGCCCCAGCACTGCAAATGCAGCAAAGGAGAGAGGGCAGAGCTCTAAGCAGAAGGAAGAGTCCCTGAGAGACTCCTCCTCCTGAGACAGCTCAGGAGAGCCTGAGCTGTTGGGGTGAAAGATGAGAAAAGAGAATGGGTCACTGTGATGGGGCTGGGCCTCACAGAAATGGTCACACAGGTGACCTCCTCACACCAACAGGGCTTGTCTGCCACCTCCACATCCCTCTCTTGGCTCACCCCCTCCTGCACTTGATGCCTCTCTTGACTTTGGATTGATTTTAGTGTTTGCTACAAACCCCAAATCACTAGATGGGACGAGACCTCGGTGTTTTCCATTGTGTCAGCAGTGCCAGAGTCCCTGGCCAAGGTGTGCTGCTTATACACATCCCATTGTTTGCAAATACATGAATAACTCTCAGATGCATTAACATTGCCCGCTGGTTTCTAAGAAATTGACACCTTTTTAGCCAAAAGAAATCTTTATTAGTTTTCATTTTGATGGCTTTTCCTGGAATAAATATAAATTATGTTTATTTCACATAATTCCTCCTGTCAGTAGTTATAAATAAGTAGTTCATATGGAAATTATGATTCTGGCCTGTGTATGCCTGTACCCTAAATGCAGTGGCGAGGGGTAATGGATTGCCTGAGTTTTCATTGATGGACCTTTCTAATTTAAAGAGTGACTAAAAATGTATTTGCCAACACTCTTCCCATCCTGGTTTTTACTGCTTTAAATACCAACAGCTCTATTGTATCAGTCTTTTTTTTTTCTACAGCATTTTTCATACAGTGCATCACAAAGCACTTTCCAGGGCAATTAATTACCTGGAGGAGAGTGAGGGGACGCAGTGATAGTGACAGCCATTCTGCAGCACTCCCTGTGCTGGCATTTCCTTGGTGGGGGGGAGCAGATGGAGCTCTCCTGCCTCTGCTTCTGCTGGGATGAGCCACTGGGGACAGAGCTCACTGGGGGTGAGGAGGGTGTGAGTGTGGGAGTCCCTGGGGCTGCTCAGCACCCCAGAGCTCAGCACAAGGAGGAGGCTTGTTGGTGTGACCCAGATTCCCCCACTTGCAGAGGAAATTGTAATGGTTCCCATTTTTCCCTCAAAGCTGTAACAAAACAAAACATTTTGAATCCTCCTCATGCAATGAAAACAGCTCTTAGTTTTTGCCAGAGTGCTGAAACTCTCCCATTTTCCTTTGCGTTTCTGGCTTTTCCATTATTATTACAAGCATAAGTCTATTTTTTTGGCGTAGTTGAGAGCCAGGATCTGTGACTTCAATGTAAACAGATTTATTTTCAGCCTTTGTCAACTCATTCTTCAGTGACTTTCCTTCAAGCTTTTAAAAATAAAGCAAAGAAAAGAGTGTTTAAACAACAAGAATGAGATCTTTGCAGGAGCAGTGAGTAGCAATGTTTAAGTGGGGGCACAACATCACTAGGTATCTGGTTTTAAGAGTAATTCCTATCCACCTTCCAAACAAGTCTTTCAGCTGGAAGAAAAGGAGTCAATGGCCTTGCATTCACAAACAGAAGCTGGATCAAAATCATTTCTGGTATGTACCCAGTGAGCACTGGAATTTGTGCCTGCCCAGTCCTTCCCCCAGCCAGGTAAAAGACAGACAATCAATAGCAGCATCACTCACATTTTAAAACATTGGAGGAATTTCTCCAGGTTTTGCCCATATGTTTTCATTACAGTTGACTGGATAATTCATAACAAACTGTTTTCAACAACACAATTAATCTGGTTTCTGCCCCCTCCCCAATCTCCTGTCTACAAGTAGGCGATGTGATTCTTCATTGTTTTTCTTCAACTCCAGGATTTCTCCAGAAAATAGTTCTGTCTGAACCAAAAACATCGTGGTCCTGATGGCCTGGGCAAAAGATGACCTATCTCTTTGGTTGTGAAAAGTGAGCCTGCTGTTGGGCTCATGTTGGGCCTGGTGAGGAGACTGCAGCTCTGAGCCTTTGCTCAGTTGCCATCAGCATTTGTTTTCAGACCTCTTCCTGCATTTGTTGTACTTTTTAGGATGGAAAATGGCATGTTTGTGAAGAGCTGCACCATCCAGAATGCAATTTCAGTAAATATTTCATCATTCAAGCCTAAATAATTCTTTTTTGAGTAAGTGAAACTCGGAGCCAGTGGAACCAAAGCAAACTTTTGGGTTGAAACCAAGAAACCTTCTATTTTCACAAGAAAAATGGGGAGCAAACCATCAGTGTGTGAGCGATGGAGGGTGAGTCTGATTGTTTACTGACTGCTCCAGAAAGGAGCCTCTTTCCTGCCAAGGCTTGTGCTGCTGTAGCTGCAACTTGGGAGCAGGCCAGGGAAGAGCAGGGAGCCCTGTGCCATGGTGATGGTCACCAGTGACTGGGTGCACAGCAGGGACCAGCCATGGTGGTGCTGGGAATTGTGTGGTGCCCTCAGTGATGCTCAGGGGGTGAAAGGATTGCTGTGGGGATGGCTGATGAGGTGGGGGAGTCCAGGGCTGTCTTGCAGCTGTAAGTGGGTAGTTAGAGTGATGGGGGACCCCCCAAAGCCAGCACCCAAGCATGACTGCAGAGCTGCTGGGCTCACTGAGCCCCTGCTGCTCTTGGGTGCTGTGGAGAGAGGTGTGTGGGCTCAGCAGGCACAGCCATCCCGCTGCCCTCAGCACTCATGGAAGCACCAGCTGTTCTTCCATCCATCTTTGTGGCCAGCAATCTGCTGCCTGCATTGATAGATATCCTCCTCCTAAAAATAGCAGCAGCAGATTTCAACCTGTCCAGGGTAAGAAAATGGTTCAGGTAATAAAAGTGTCCCAGCTGCCTGCAGAACACACACCAAGCTCCTCACTGCAAGGACTAGCCCATACTTGGTGCCCAGCTCCAGGGGCTGGAAAGCCATCACTCTACAACAGTTTGCAGGGAAATCGTCCCTCCAAGGCTGGGCTGACCCATCTGCTTTGCACACACCATGTTTCCTCCCCTTCACACCAGCCCTGCTGCCCTTGGCCGTGTAAGCAGTGAGGAATGTGGGACATGGGCTGAGGACAAGCTCTTCTGGGGATGTGCTCACCCTCACTGGCTACTTCACCAGCTCCTCTCCCAAACCAGGGGCTGCTTCAGGGGCATCCCAGCTCTGAGAGAGACTCAACCCCACTCCCAACAGGCCTTGACACTGCTGCCCATGACGTGGTGCAGGGACCCTCCTGCTGCCAAACCCACCCCGAGGAGCAGCTCCCCCCAACATCCAGCTCTGCCCAGTCCCCCCCCGGGCTGTCCCTGCTCCCCGGGGAGAGCCACAATCCACACGGGCACAAAACAAAGGGCTCCTGCCCGGGGAGCCATATGGATGGCGTGTATATACAATACACAATAAACAACACATCTTTCAGTCTGGGTCTGTTTGAAACCTTCCGACATATGTTCCTCTAACAGTTTAACAAATTGATTGCTAATGTTACCCTGCTCGCAAATCTGGCACGATGTGCGGGAGGGGAAAGAAACCCAAACAAAAGCATTCCTACCTCAACAGAAATTCACAAGAAAAGCCATTAGAAGAGGCTTCAGGATGCCTGACAGGAGAGAATTTCATGCCAA
Source organism: Turnix velox (assembly GCA_013400935.1). Lineage (NCBI taxonomy): Eukaryota > Metazoa > Chordata > Aves > Charadriiformes > Turnicidae > Turnix > Turnix velox. The sequence goes on from VZTY01019358.1 coordinate 22,746, forward strand.
TTTGTGTGCCCGTTGGAAAAATCATTTATTAAAAAGAAGATATGCCTTCATGTTAGTGAGATGAGGGTGTAAAACTGAGCTGGGTCTCCCACTGCTTGAGCTCTATAACTCAAGTTATATTCATCAGAGGCATATATTTAAATCATAGCTTACTTTGCTTTGTGTTCTGAAATTTATTAGCCTACTACTTAAATGTTTTATTCATTAGGCCATGTAAATAATGCATGGTTGTTTCCATGGCAATTTAACCCCTTGTCTCCAGGCCGCCGGCACATTTCCCATCTCCCGTACGGCCTTAATTGCCGCCCTCACATTCCCCCTTCTCTTTGCTTTCAGGCCGGGGCCATTTTTCTCCCTTTGGCACCAAATTCATTAGGGGGGAAGTTTTCCTTTGACAAATAAGATGTTCTCAGGCACAAAGAGGGAGGAGGAAGGAATGGTTTAACAGGTCCTTTAGTAAAGTTTGAGTGCAGCTCATGTTTCCAGAGATGTGGCTCTTCATCAGGGCTTTGGCCATGGGGACCATTGGGACCCTGAGAGGAGGCTGCAGCAGTTCCCAGGCAGTTGTGCTCTCACTCCAGCTCTGCAGCCACGTGGGTGCCTACAATGAAGATGCTGGCAGCCAGTGGGAATTTGGTGGCCAGCACCAGCTCAATGCCATAGGGCAGGTGGTGCCCTCCTGTGCTGTGACCCGCCTGTTACACAGTCACCATCCCTGCTGTGTGCTGAGCAGTGGGTTAGGGTGCAGGATTCCATTTGTGTGCTATGTGAGACTGTTTACACACCCCAGCTGAAGAACTAGACTCGTGGTCCCACCTGATTCCCTCTCGCTGCCCAGCACACACACCTGAAAAGCCTAAGAGCCCCCAGATCCACTGGGCACAAACCTCCTGCTTTCTGTGGCCTTTGGCTTTCATTACCCAGCTGCAACCTCCCCTCTAAACCCTCTTACACTAAACAGGACATCCTCTTCTCTTAACAGTGATGAAATCCCCCTGCGCTTGTCTCTGGAGTGGTGCACTTGCTGCTGCACAGACCTCTTTATGGCCAGCACTAACAGCCTGATTTAATTTACACCAGCAACACACTTGGAGCCTCTTCCTCCATTCCCTCCACCTTTTCCCTGGCTGAGTTTGAGCTGGGAGACCTCTCCTCTGTGAGGGATGCTGCATCCCTGCATCCCAGCATCCACTGCATCCCTGCATCAGCAGTGTCCCAGCATTCACTGCATCCCTGCATTGCTGCATCCCAGCATTGCTGCATCAGCAATGTCCCAGCATCCACTGCATCCCTGCATCNGCATTGCTGCATCCCAGCATTGCTGCATCCTTCCGTCAGCAATGTCCCAGCATCCACTGCATCCCTGCATTGCTGCATCCTTCCATCAGCAATGTCCCAGCATCCACTGCATCCCTGCATCAGCAGTGTCCCAGCATCCCTGCATCCCTGCATCCCAGCATCCCTGCATTGCTGCACCCCTGCATCAGCAATGTCCCAGCATCCACTGCATCCCTGTGTCTGCTGCATCCACTGCACCCACTGTATCCCTGCATCCCTGTGGCTCCCAGAGCACTGAGCACAGACAATCCCTGAGTCTCCAACTCCCCAGCCCTGTGCTTAGGGACCTGGTGCCTGCCCCAGTGCTCCTGCTGCCAGCCCTTCCTCTTGCCCAAAGCCTGCAGTGACAAAGCAGAGGGTTTGTGACCATTTCAGAAGCTGCAGTAGAATTTTAAATAATCTGCTTGCATTTGGCTCTAATCTGAAACCAGTTAGGTGCAGCTGAGTTAAGACAAGCAGAGAGAGGTTCTACAGGGGCGAGGAACAATCAAAGAGAAGCAGGGAGCAGAGATGGCTGCTGTAGTCAGCAGGAGCTGGGGAGGATCCAGGGCTTATGGAAACCTCTGCGACTGTCAGGGATGTGCAGAGAAGCTCTGCCACAGAGCTGTGCAAGTGGAGAGCACAGCCCACATTTGTAGCTTGAGAGAAAGACTCAGCTCAAATCCTGACTGGGGATGACTCCACAATCCCTTCTGGAGGGAAATGGAAAGTGGAGGAGAATCCAAACTTGGCAGGTTCAGAAAATGCCATGAATGATGGAGATGTGGGATGCAAGGTATGATGGAAAGCTGCTGGGGCTGAAGTGGCTTCATGTGGAGCAAACCCCTCAATTGGAGCTTAAGCTTCTGCAGCCAATCCTTGTTCCCCAGGTCAGAGCTGAGCTGGGGGAGTGCCTGCAGGGATGCCAGGCTGCCATCTCCACTCCCACCATTTGTGTTCCCATTCCAGCACTGGTGACACTATTGCATCTGGTCCCAGGGGCCCAGCGTTGCCCTTTGTGCTTTAGCCAAGAAGCAATGTGAGAGGGTTAGGGTTAGGGTTAGGGTGAGCCCATCCAGCAAAGTTCCAGCTTTGACAGGCACGTGTGAGCTACAGGCAGTGAATGGCTTCACTCCCATTATTTCACATCTGATTAAGCTTATTTTTTAGGATGTAACCATCCTACAAGAACCTTTTCCATATAAAATACAGCTGGGAAACAGGTAGGAGTTAGGAGAGAGAAATCATTGAGCTCCACAGATCTGAGTAGCTGAGATCAATCACCATGAGCCATGGAGATGAGATTTGGGACAACATCCCCGCACAGGCCTTCAGAGGCTTGTAGATCTGCCCAGCCATGCTCTCCTCAGTGATGGATGGTGGGAGAGATCTGCTTTTCCTCAGAATTGGCTTTGACTTAATTCACTCTCGGCATGGAAGGAGGAAAACAAAGGATGAACAATCAGATTTCCCATTTAGCACCTGGCTCTTCCATCACTGGGCTCCACCCGAGCACCGTGGCTGTGCCGTGGCTTCAGTGCCACAGCAGCAGCCAGAACCTCTGCTCTGGAGCTGCCTGCAGCCCTCCAGCTCCTTCCACAGCCAGGCAGCTGGGCTGGTCTGTGCCATGGTCACTGAGGGCAACAGGATGCTGAACCTTGGGAGCTGCTGCCAAAGCCCTCCTGGCTGTGTGGGACATGCCAACCTCTGCCAGCCTTCCCCCTGCCCTTGGGACATCACCCATTTCCCCCAAGGACCCATATGAGCCCAACGTCCCTCTTCTCTGGCACATCATGTGTTCTGTCTGCTGGCACCCTGGGGCAGGGCTCACACCTCTCCTTGTCCCCATTCCCTCCTCTCTGGCTGCTCCATCTCCTCGTGCTTGCTTTCTTCCTGCCATGCTCTGCCCACACACACATTTATCTGTTCTTCAGCTTCTCCACTTCCTGCTCTTTTTTTTGTTGCTTCTCTGTGAGCTCCCTCCCTGGCAGGTCCCATCCCTGGGTGCTTGTGCTGGTCCCACAGGGGTGACCTGGTGTAGGTGCTGCCCCAGTGTTGGTGTCCCTTGAGTGGGAGCAGAGCAGGGACACATCAGGCTGTCACCTGCCCCAAAAAGGAAGACAAGCTGTGTGTCATCAGAGAGCCTGGTGAATTCATTGATCTTCCCGAGGACATCAATCTGTCTGCCTAATGCCACAGCCGGCTGTCTCACACAACAATTTCTTGAGTGACAACGCTCACAAAAACCTGTTCTCTCTCTTCCTGGCTCCTTCTGGACAGAAACATCCTCCCAGTGTTTGGGACACTCCTTCTGCTCTGCTCCAAAGCTGCCTCCAGCCCTGAGCTGTGAGTTGTTGCCCCCTGTTTGATGTAGGCTGGGTCCTGAAGGATCCACCACCACCTGCACACAGCCAGGGGGCCCTGCTGCTGCCCGTGTGGGCACTGGGCACCTCCTCCTGCACCAACACTTGCTGAGGCTGGCCCTCAGCCAGGCTGCCAGGGGATGTGTGAGGCTAAATACAACTCAGGAAAAGTGCCAACTGCCTTTATTATATTGCAGCGTCTGCTCTGGCAGTCTGTCGCTGCCTTCCCAGGCTGCTGTGGCTGCAGCTCTCAGCCTCTGCCACCTTTGCAGGACACACCAGCCCTGCCAGGCTGTGGCTGCCCAGGCTGCCATTAGCCAGAGCCTCCCCCACAGCACACAGCCCGAGGCCTGTGCTCCAAAGACTGTATTTTATGAAGGAGACTGTGCTGATTGCATGGTAAGTAGCTCTTTGCTAATAACTCACCACAGATGCCCTCCTCTGGGGGCCACTTTGCACATCCACAGTGTCTGCTCTGAGCCTGACTGCTTGAAGCCACCATCTCCCCATGCTCACACAGGCACAATGTGGTGGTTGTGGCACACACCAGACCTTGGGGCTGTCCAGGCTCTGCAGTAATGAACCTGCACCCAGCCTCCCACACAGGATGGGCTCCGAGTGCCCCCCTTCTGTGGGTTCTCAGTGTCAGAGCCATGGGGCTGTGACAGTGCTGCTCCTCCCTCTGCCATGGCCACCATGCTGGAAGGTCCCCAGACCAGTCTGGTGTCCCCTGCTGGAGAGAAGGGACAGGATTTGTAGCCTCCAGCCTTGCTAAGGCAGGCACAGGCAGGTTTTCCTCTCCAGGGAGCCACTTAACGCCGAACACTTTCTAAAGGGTTGTGAAAAACAAGCAGCCTCGTGAAGGGTTAACAGTTTATTATATTTTTTCTGAGTGATTTTATCACTGTCGTTAGAACATTCATTGAACTAAGTGAGAAATCCATCAAGACGTGACAGCAATGTGCAGACTAATGGCTGTTAGATGGTAATAATTTTTAATATGATTTTTATTTCACTTAATTTCATATGTGCTTGACAAAAGGTCCTGTGTCACCAGGGAGCTGTGTGGAACTGGGAATACATTGATGTGAAGGTCTATTAAACCCAGTGTTTGAAGTATTTGCAAGTTCCAACTTCAGAATTGCAGAGGAAACTCTGGCATTGCAAACTCTTTTGGCAAGAAGTCACTGAGAGCAGGAGAGCCCCAAGTGCCAGCAGCAAGGAGACAGTCATCCTGCTGCAGACACCGGGGGGTTCTCAGCTCAAACTTACATCTCCAGGGCTTCTCCTAAACACCTGATGCACACACCAGCCCACTGTGCTACCCTCTGGGCTCCTCCTCATTGGAGGTACAAGGAGATGTGTCCATGTCCAGGATGAGGACAGCTGAGACAGGGCCAGACTGATGAGGGCAGATTCCCCAAAAGCCTGGAGGCAGCTCTGCCCGGTGCTCACCTCTGTGTCTCCTCGTGTGGCAGCAGCTTGTTGAATGCAATGTTTGTAAAGAGGTTTGTGATCCCCTGCTGACAGGGCCCCCTGCAGATGAAGAATTAATTACAGCCAATAAATGCTGTCATGGTCCCAAGGAGCAGCAATAGGAAAGGGCCACTGGCAAAGCATCACTCTCATCCTCCCCCAGCCCACACCTAAACCCCCTGTCATCCTGCTGGGACCCTGGGAGCAGAAGCACAGTCTGCTGCGTGTCTCCACAGCATTATCTTGTCTCTCTCAAAGGTCAGGAACTTGAGGCAAACCCTGATTGCCAAAGAGACCCTGACACAGTCAAGGACTCAATCCCCACTCCCAGGAGATGAGCTCTGGAAACCCTGAGGGTTTTCATCAATTTGTTTCTGTACATTGTCCTCCCCTTCATAGAATGGTTTGGG
>VZTY01019361.1:0-18655 GCA_013400935.1 Turnix velox
CAATAGCTCAATGTCCTTCCTATTTCATGGAAACAATTAACTACTCTAACATGTTCAAGTTCTTCACAGCCAAAAAGTTACAGGAGCTCATACCATAATGCACTTCTAGCCAGGTCAGCTTCCCAGCATCAGACACCGATTTACCCTTCCTTACCAAAAAATTTGTTGGCTTGGAAAAATCATCCAGTGCCACCCTCTGCAGTGACAGAGACATCCTGCACTAGATGAGGTTGCTCAGAGCCTCAGCAAGCCTGGCCTTGGATGTCTCCAGGCTTGATGGGGCCTCCACCACCTCTCTTGGCAACCTGGGCCAGTTTCTCCCCCTCATTTAAACCCTGCTCTGCTCTAGATTAACCCATTGCCCCTCATCCTGTCTTTTGTTTCCTAAGTACTTCTCAGGTATAGAAGACAGAACACACATCCTTTGCTACGTGCTGTGTTTCCTTCCTGTGGTGCACAGGAGCCCCCCCAGTTGCCAGAGCAGCCCAATGGACATTAACAAGCCAATGCTCACACACCCTGGCAGAGAGTGTATCTGCCCCATAACACCCCTATCTGCCCCAACACCAAGAGAGACAAGTCAGTGCTACACTGTCACTGAGGAGATACAGTCTCACAGCTGCTCCCTCAGCCAGAGCAGCAGCAGTTGAGGCTTTGTCCTCTCTAAAAAGGTTATACTTTAGTAATTGTTTTTTCTAATTTATATGGCTCATGGGGGACAATGACCATGAAGAACCAATGTGCTGGGCTGAAGCTACAAGGAGCTGGGCAAGGAAATAAGAAGGGACCCTTGGCTCAGGGAAGAAGTGGTCAGGATCTAAAAGGCCACAGAAGTGAATTTTACTGGTGCCAGTAAGCTTCCCTGGACTCAGTCAAACTGTACTTGCTATACTGTCAGATTCAAGTTTAAAACTTTATACAGAAGTGAAGAGGTTAATGCAAAGTCATCTTGTCTCACCCATGGCTGTCCAGGCCAGCCCCATCACCACCCCTGGGGGAGTGGTTTCGTACATTCGATCCACGGTGAAAATGGGCTTCCCTACAAAGTCCTGCAGGTTCTCAGGTGTTACTTGAACTGTTTCTGCTTCTCCACTCACAATTTTATAGGCAGATTTCCTCAGTACCTGAGCGAGACAGGAATTTATTTCAGTAGAAAGAGCAGCAGAAACAGCAGTCATGGAGACACACAACTTCCCCTCACCTTTTCAACTTGTTTCTGCAGATTCCTCACCCCACTCTCTCTGCAGTACTGCTTGATGAGAACAGTCAGGACATCCGATGTAATTTTGGCTTTGCTTTCATCCAAACCACACAGAAGTCGTGCTTGAGGGACCAAGTATCTCTGAAAGAAATCCCCCCACATCCATCACTTAGTATTTGTGATCAAAGCCAAGTGGCCACAGTTCACTTGACTGAATTTTTCTCTTTAGGCCATTTTTTGGAGTTTTTCGGCCTTTGCAACATCGGAATTCCTTTAACAGGGTGATCAAGTTGGAGGAACTCTGTCCAAAACAACAGATATATCATTGGTTTTGGATGTAAATATTTAAGTCTGAATCTGCCCAAACCATTTCCTTGGATGTCCCCAGCACATCAGTGGTTTCTCTTACCTCTGCAATAGCCAGTTTCTCTTCTGCCACATATCCTGATACATTGATCACCTCCATTCTATCCCGTAGAGGCTCAGGAATGGTTTCTGTCACGTTGGCAGTACAAATAAAAAGTACCTAGAAATATTACACACACTTTTAAAAATCACTGCCATTACCTTCTGCTCTGCTCCAAGCAATGGCTCCTCATTTTCCCTATTACTCCATCTAAAAGGCTGGAGCAAGATCAGGGTCTCTGTGGAATTCAGCTTTCATCACAAGAAAAATCTGGTGTTTTTAAACTACGTAGCAGGATGTTCTCAAATGGATGATTAGAAATAACAGCACAGACTGGAAACTTGGAATGGTCTGATATGGATCAGAAAACTATCTGCCTGGAGAGATCTAGATCTTGCTTTAGGTTACTCCCAGAAGTAATGTATCAATTCTGCAAGCAATGTCAGCTGCACAAAAAGTGCAACAGTGCAAAGACAAGCAGTTGAGGCCTGACAGCAGTGTGAGGCCACCTCACTTGACTGCAACTCTGCCAATTATTATAGAGTAGAAAAACCTCCTGCACTTTTTAGCTGAGACCATGCAGGTTTATGTTCCAGGCTCTACAGAGAGTTATGGCTGCAGGACACACACTGCTGATTGTGTTAAGTACAGGCACTAGTGAAATCCAGCTGCTGCAGAGAGAACCTGACACTACTCCTGTCTCAACCCCACTTGTCAGACTTTCCAACTGACTAAAAGATCAGCAACCTCTCATGGACAGGAAATCACTGCCTCGATACACACTGACACATTCCAACTCTTCAGGCTCTGCAGAAGAAAGAAATACCTTTGACAAATCCACAGGAACATCAAGGTAATGATCCAAGAAGTTGGAATTCTGCTCTGGGTCCAACAGTTCCAGAAGGGCTGAGGATGGATCTCCTTGGTATCCTCTTCCTATTTTATCTACCTACAGCAGAAAAAACTTTAAGTGATCTAAGAAGTCCTTCATCACATTAAATTCACAAAATCACAGAATATCAGGGATTGGAAGGGACCTCAAGAGATCATCTAGTCCAATTTCTCACACAGAGATTCTTTAAAGGCTCCACCTGAAAACCTCAACGTGTTTGCTCACAAACAGCTTCTACTAGTGTGTCTGACTCCTCTGCACTCACTCCAGTCCCTGCTACACAACTGCAGGAACACCCCACAGACCTGCCTAGACACAGGACTTGGTGGTGTTGTGGAAAAGCAGCCTGAAATCTCCAGGAGTGTGTCTAAAATGCAAATCAAGTGAGTTAACACAGAGTGATAAGTTCAGCTGTGGTCACAGACCACAATTCCACAGTGGGAGAACTGCTGGGTGTCAGCTTGTACCATCTGCTCAGGACATAAGGCAAGACCCTCTCCTCACTCTGATGTGAGCTGTGTCCAACTACAGGCAGTCATCACAGCCCAGCTAGGAACCACTGCTGCTTTCACAGAATCATAGATCAAATCACCAGCAGGCTGAGAGAGCTGGGGCTGCTGAGGCTGGAGAAGAGAAGGACATGGGAGACCTCTACAGTGGCCTCCCCGTGCCTGAAGGGGCTCCAGAAAAGCTGGGGAGAGGCTGTTTGCCAGGGCATGGAGCCACAGGATGAGGGGCAGTGGTTTGAAACTAGAGCAGGGCAGGGTTAGCTGAGACATTAGGAAGAAGCTCTTTCCTATGAGGGTGGGGAGACACTGGCCCAGGTTGCCCAGAGAGGTGGTGGAGGCCCCATCAATGCCTGGAGACATCCAAGGCCAGGCTCGGTGAGGCTCTGAGCAACCTCATCTAGTCAGGATGTCCCTGTCACTGCAGGGAGTTGGACTAGATGACCTTTGAAGTTCCCTTCCAACCCAATATATTCTATGATTCTATGATCAAATGAGGCTTCTAGGGATGTCTCAAGGGCATCCCATCCAACTCCACTTAAGCAGGGCTACCTAGAGCTGGTGGACCAGGACCATGTCCAAGATTGCTGTCTCCCAGCATTGTTCACATCCTCAAAAGAGGAGGTCACAACAGGGCTTCTCTCTACTGCTTTTTCTCTGTGAAGTGGAGCATTAACCAGGTGAACATAATGGAATTTGCTGCTACAGCCAACGCAAGGCTCTTCACCAACACCATTGTCATGACCTACAGGTTTTGTGATCTTTCAAATCAAGCTCCTTGCTGGTTACATTACACAGCAAACCATTACCCAAAGGCCTGGTAGCAAATGCAGGCTGAAGAGACCTTTAATTTATTCTAAACATTTGTCATTATATCCTGCCCTTTTTGCTTTTCCAGGAAGCAGCAGGCTGGCAGCCTCATCTTAGTGACTCTCAATCAGAGCACAAACTAACTGTAACCATCCTATTACCTATAGTCTTGCTTTAGACCTGCCAAGAGAGTGACTCCTTCTAACTATCACATGGACAGCAATGTTTTTGTGCCCAATGATGTATCTGCACCAAGGCAGAGAACTGAAGTTTCAACTCAGCTCCATTACAATCCTTGCAATCCCAGTGGCTGCAATTCAATGAGAAGGGCACAACTCTAATATTCAAGTTGAAGTTGCAAGAAGAAAACCAAAGGGTCTAAAGTGATTTCTAGGACAGTTAATGTTCAACTTTTCTATTGGAGTCAAGAATTGATAGATGTTTTCAAGAGAAAAAAAACAAAACAGAAGAAAAAACAGATACATCACCTCATCAATCAGTATAAGCGGATTTTCTGTCTTGGTCTTCTTCAGACACTGGATGATTTTACCAGGCATTGCCCCAACATATGTCCTCCTGTTTTAGCAGAGACAGTACTTAGGGCCCTGCTGTGGAACACAGCACAGAAACACCATTGCATGCAGCACATGGAGCAGGGAGAAACTGCTGTGAAACAGCTCTGGTGTTCTACATCTATCAGAAGAACTCCCCTCACCACCCTTTGCAGCAAGACCCATGAGGTCGATCTGTACCAGAAGATCAGACATGAAGTTTGTCAGAATACTCCCCAGATGGCAGTTTTTAGTTTTAACCACTTTGAAATTAGAGGGAAGCAAAGACATTGGGCTGTGAGCAGAGCAGACTGAATGACTTCTTAGGTTTTGTGGAAAAAAATGTCAGAAAAGGGAACTCTTCACTCCTTTACTCAGTAGGGACAAAAAAGGACGATCAACATAAACCAAAAGATATGCTGATAGAACAAACTGCTGGTGGCAAAGCACAATCTCACTGTAAAAGGGAACTGGCATCCAAGAACATGTGAAAAACAAGAGGGTAACTGTGAATGCTGAGAGGCCCAAAGCAGAGAACATCCTGAACAGTCCATAAAATTTCTCTCTGCTTATTTATCAAACCTGGCAGAATCCTGCAGGTTGAATTCATGCTGCACATCAGCAACTCTTCCTAGTTTGGAAACCCAGAAAGACCTATTTTCAGGTGTACTTGTAAGGGAAATAAACCTGTGGCAGAGTTGCATTTACTTATTTCTTTATTCGTGTCTTCTTGCTCTTTCCATGAAAACTCTTGTTCCCAAGCTTTCCTCACACTACACCTATCTCTTGCTTATTCATAAACCACCTCTCAGTCACACCAGGAACATGGGAACAACCCTGTATAGACTGTCACTGTTGTCTAAGTGTTGGCATTTACAGACACATATGAAGCATTTGGAACCAGGGTAGCTCCCAGCTTTTCAAATATCTCCCATAAGTGTACACAAGTAGCAGGGAGCAGCTGCACTGAGAGATACAAAATGGGATTATGCTCCAAACCCTGCCTTTTGCTTTCCTTTCCACCTTTTCTACATCCCAGCTCCTGTCAGCAAGGATTGGCAGAACTGAAGTAGACAGTTATGCACATTATCCACATTCAGTCAGGTTCCTATAAATATCAATAAAAATATAAATAAACATTGTGGGAGGATTTCTAGAAAATAATGGACATGAGGACAGTGTAAGTAAAGTTTAGTGAAGCAGTTAAGATGTGAGGCCTGGATGCAGGGATGTGACTGAAAGCACAGAAAAGAGAAACAACTCTGATTCTAGCAAAAACAACACTGCTGGGGAAGTCATGTGCTCAAGATATGAACTGCTCCAGTGCCTGGAACATCCATGTACAAGAATGCAGATAACAGTTAACCAAGAATTTGAGTGATGTTATGTTTAACTAATTATGTATCTGCAACACTATGATTCAAACAAATCACTTAACCACACATGCTATGCTTAACCAATGATTGTCTACCATGATGAATGTTTCCTTTCTAAGCAAACTATATAATGATTGAAATTTGGCTAAATAAATGGCTTCACCATGATCATATTAGTCTGCGTCTGAATCCCAGCAACAAAACATCAATAAAAATTCCTGGAAATAATAACTGTTGAAGTGACACTGACCTGTGTCCTTTTATTTCTGCTACATCAGTCATCCCTCCAACGCTGAAGCGGAAATACTCTCTGTTGAGGGCTCTGGCAATGGAGCGGGCAATGCTGGTTTTGCCAACCCCAGGGGGGCCATAAAAGCAAAGGATCTTCCCCTGGGTGGATCCTCGCAGCTGGCTGACTGCTATGAACTCCTGCAGAGCAGATGAAAGAGCAGCAGTGAACAGAAGGAACTGCAGGAGCACTATTTGTTACTGCATCAAGCCACAATTATAAAATGAGCATCATACACAAAACTGGTCCTCAAAGGAGTTGGGAAGGGCAAGGGGAGAAGCTAAGTGAGAACAATGGTTGGCCTCTTTGGCCTGTGGATATTGACAAAGCTGTTCCTGTGTTCTGTGCTCTGTACTCAGCTCCCACCACCATCTGGGAGTGGGAAGACAAACTTCTCACCCAAGTCTCCCCAGCTACATAGAATCATAGAATAGTCTGGGTTGGAAGGGACCTTCAAGATCATCTAGTTCCAACCCACCTCCCACTAGATCAGGCTGCTCAGTGCCTCACCCAGCCTGGCCTTAAACACCTTCAGGGATTGAAGGGGCATCCACAGCCTCTCTGGGCAGCCTCTTCCAGTGTTTCACTTCTCTTAGCATAAAGAACTTTCTTATATCTATCCTGAATCTCCCCTCTTCCAATTTACATCCATTATTTCTAGTCCTTCCATCACATATCATATTAAAAAGTCCTACCCCTGCCTTTCTGCAGGCCCCCTTCAGGTATTGATAAGCTACTATGAGGTACTGATACACCCTTCAGGTACTGATAAGCTACATATGAGCATCTCCTACCATACCACTACTTATCTGCCAAATTGAGCTCACATCTCTCCACCTTCCTATTCCAGGAAACCCTCAAGTAAGGGCAGAGAGGTGTGGCTGCCCTCTTACAAGTCAGCCATCTCACAGATAAACCCAGAACTTTCCATTGACAGCACTGACCTCCACTGCAATACTGCACAAGGACAACCACACCAGTCTCATTAAATGTCAGATTCATGCAGATATTTCTCAGTATCTCAAAACCATCAACCAAGCATTCATACAGCTGGGCAATCTCTTCTGAGTGGAATTAATCCCAGCAATAAAAAAGCCACAGATCTGTATGATGCTGTTCAGTCCATTTTTGTATAAGGGCTAGGCCCAGTTAGCACAAATGGTGCAATCCTAAGAAACTAATATTCACATTGTCTGCTCCAAAGTGTGCAACAAGAGGAGTACAATAAACCATCAAAAAACAATAAATCAGATGGTGAGATTCAGTCACAAGTCTTGGGTACTACAAGGGAAAGAAATACCTCTGGTTGTTGCGAGGAAGATACTTTACAACCTTTATAATTTTCTAGAAGATACTGAAAAAAAGCAATTTAATCAATACAGGATGTCTAAGATGCCATTTAATTAATATAGAACGCCAGGATGTCTAAGAGTTTACTGTTTATCCTATATAACATCACCCTGTTTGCTTAGGAGATGTCTAAGGAGTTTCTGTGGACAATGATAACTGAAGTGACCCCACACAGTGACCTGCTGTCCCCAGGGTAAGAGAGAGCCCTGCCACATACAGCAGGTCAGAACAGCAAGAGGAACTGCCTGACTGAGCTCTTGGAAGGAAATGGCTATGTTGAAGGTGAGCTACACTCAACAGCTTCACCAAATCTGCCATGTGCTCAACACAATTTATTAATGCAAAGTCCATGACTGCACCTGCCTGCTCTCCACTGGCCACTCTGATGCACTTCCCCAGTACAACACAAATCCTGCCAGCACTGGGATTGTCCTTCACTGACTGGCTGCACTGGCTGCCTACAAGGAGGCAGATCTCATCCCCGGAAAGGAAGGCAATCCAAACAGCAATGTCTCTGCTTTTAGCTAAAGCAGCTTCCCTAACACAGCATGCACAGGTGGGACATGCACAGGGACAAGTGACAGAAGAACAGGAAACCACCCTGGCTGTTTATAGTAGAGCTGTACTGCACAGCCTATAAACCCTTCAGCACCCAACACAGCTCTGGGGATAGGTAAAGGCTGAGGCAAGCATGCATCTTAGATTACTTCCCCCCACTCTTAATTTCAAAGGTTCATAATGTTTTGGAACAGTGGTAACTCTGACAGTCACCAGAACTATTCTAGTATTATCTGAATAAATTGATTAAAATCCAGAGACTGCTTCACCTGGACACGTACTCATTTGCTCAGCACTAAGAAGTAAAACAGTCTATTGCAGCTCAAAATCAGAATCTCCCATTCATTGCCACAAGCAATTGAACACATTAATGAATCACTTCAACACACTTTTCTTTGATTCAGCTTTCTGTTTGATCCATGAATTAACATCAATTCAATTCACCACCTTACCAGGATTCTCTTCTTGACATCATCCATTCCATAATGATCCTCCTCCAGAACTGATTGGGCCCTGCTCAGCTCCAGGTTCTCCTCACTGCATTTCCCCCATGGGATGGATGTCAGCCAGTCCAAGTAGTTCCGTGTGACACTGACAGACATGCACAAACGAGAGGGATTTGATGACAACCAGCTTATATCATCCTCCACTGCTTTCCAAATAACCTCATCCAGAACAACTGGCACGTAATCTACTTATGGAAGGGAGACAATGAAAAGAACATTATTACCTGTGCAGTCATTGCTAACCTTTTGTTATGGTTTTCACTCTGTTGCTTCTCTACCCCAAAAAAAAAACCCCAAAGCTTTTTTCATAGCTTTTGCTTTCCTGAGACAAAGAACCTACAACGCACCTTGCAAAGATCTAGATTTCTACACAAAACTTCCCTATAAGATTTTTTTTATGTGGGGCTGGTTGAAGATGAGCAGAACTGTTTGTGAGATCAGCAATCCTGTCAGGTGTTTGGATCACACCACAAAACTTAAAAGACAGAGATCAAACTTTCTCTGCTTCCCCAATGGACCGAGACAATATAAAGGAGAAAGACTCCTGGCTCATAAGGCAGGAAAACCAGTTGTTAAGCACAACACATCAGAGAGATTTAAGACAGAAAGATCAGGGTGTCAGTGTAGAAGCTAGAAGGAGAGATCATCAGCTGAAGCAGACAGCTGCTAAGGAGGACACAAGGGGGACAAGGCAGACAGGCTGAAGGAGTTGGGGTTGTTCAGCCTGGAGAAGAGAAGGCTCAGAGGGGACCTCATAGTAACTTATCAGTACCTGAGGGGGTCCTACAGAAAGGCAGGGGAAGGAATTTTTAATATGATATCAGATGGGAGGAATAGAAACAATGGATGTAAATTAGAGGGGGGTAGATTTAGACTTGACATAAGAAAGAAATTCTTTCCAGTGAGGGTGGTGAAACACTGGAACAGCTTACCCAGAGAGGTTGTGGATGCCCCCTCTCTGGAGGTGTTCAAGCCCAGGCTGGACAAGGCACTGAGCAGCCTGATCTAGTGGGAGGTGTCCCTGTCTATGGCAGGGGGGTTGGAACTCGATGATCTTTAAGGTCCCTTCCATCCCAAACTATTCTATGATTCTATCTCCCTGCACTCACTTCAGAGACTCAAATGCAGAGGGAGGGCTGCAAGATGCAGTGAACTGTGAATTGTGTGCAGTGATCAACACAGAGAAGTGCAGCCTTCTCACAGCTAGCTGCTCCCAGGATTCACTCCATGGCAATCACCAACACAAACAGAGAGAGGGTTTTTCTCCCAAGTCCTCCCTTTGCAAACTTGCTCCCACTGCTCCTGTTCACAGGGAAATGGAGAGGTGCTATTGCTGGCTGTGACACCCAGTGTGCTTTTTCCAGCCTCCTCTTTCCTTCTTGTATATGATTATCAAGGTGTTTCTCATCCAAACGGCCTTCCTGTCCATAAACACAGTCTTTTACTCCACAAAATACACTTCATTTAGAGGCAAAGATTTGGGACTTTGAAGTGCCAGTGAATTGTGTCTGCTGCACTGTATTGTGCACACTGTCTCAGCAGACAAGGAATGTTCTAAGTGAGCTCAGCATCTGACAAACCACCCCACGGATTCTGTGGTAACAGCTATTCATTCACTCCTGCACAATTCCAGCCCTGCCTCAGGGCCTACCACATCAGCAGCTAGCCTCTCTCACATTTAATGAAAACACCTAAGTACAAGAGAGAAGAGTCCAAATTAAGGACTGGAGGTGTCACTGTCCATTTCAGGAGGAGTAATGAATGACATAGTTCTTTGTCACAGCATTAGGCTGCACAAGAAGATCTAAATTGGCTAAAAATAAACCTATAGCTAGGATGTGATCACACACTACACATGAAGGACATGGAGCTACTGGAGCAGGGACAGAGGACACAAGGATAATACCAGGGCTGAAGCTCCTCTGCTACAAGGACAGGGAGAGAGAGCTGGGGTTGTTGGAGCCGGAGAAGGTCAAGGGGAGACCTCACAGTGGCCTCCCAGTGCCTGAAGGAGTTCCAGGAAAGCTGGGGAGGGGCTGTTTGTCAGGACATGGAGCCACAGGACAAGGGGCAGTGGTTTGAAACTAGAGCAAGGCAGGGTTAGATGAGACATTAGGAAGAAGTTCTACCTCAAGAGGGTAGGGAGATACTGACTCGGGCTTCCCAGAGAGGTGATGGAGGCCCCATGCTGGGATGTCCCTGCTCAATGCAGCGGGTGGGACTAGATGGCCTTTGAAAGCCCCTTCCAATGTATTCTATGACTCAGGGAAAACCTCTCTGACACAGAGCTGTGCTGATCCCTCTTATCCTCCCAACTCACCCCAACAGCAAAGGACATACCCACACACTCACTTGAACTCTGAGGAGTGATTATCCAGCAAGCCCAGCTTGTTCAACTCTTCGTCTATCACATCCATGACATGTTTGGGCACTACCAGATCCCTTAGTCGCTCACGGAATTTCTCTTCTATAGCATCCTTGTCCTCTTTCTCCAGACCTAATTCTTTCTTAATGATCTTCAGTTGCTCTTGGAGAAGATATTTGCGATGCGTTTGCTTGATCTTCTCCTCCACCTGGACACAGCAACAAGCACAGTAACCACTCTGTTCCTGGTGCAACTCATCAAACACTTCTCAGGTGTGACCTCCTCAGCAACTGAAAATACTACTTGGAATCATTTGAAGCATGTTCTGATGTAAAAGGTGATTCTATGGCATACTTCAGCTCCACTCACTCCACTGGCCATCATTCTTCTGAACCAATGTTTGGTTTATGCTGGGATGACCAAAAGCTGGGCAGAGTCAGGCAGGTGTTATCTCTCTAGTGATAACAGCAAGGAGTAAACACTCCTCTTGACCTGCTGTGTGTACAACTGTAACCAGAACCCAGGTGGAGCTGGCTTTCCTTGACAGACTGGTAATTTATGGTCAGCTTCCTGGACATCAGGGGTTCACAGTCACCTCTGGAAAGCTATTTCCTATTCAGCTGGCACTCAGGCTGTTAATTTCCACAGGCTCATTCCAACCCAGGTCTGGAAGTATTAATTTTTATTTGCTGAACTTGAGGAGGTTCTCAGTGATTCCCTCATGGATACCACTAGTAGTTAGACTTTACATTACTGATCACAACCCCCTCTGCCAAAAAGTCTACTCCATTTCTTCGCCCACCTTGTACAACAACCCAAGAATACTAGAGCTGAGCAAAGCGAAGCCTTGCTAATGACAAGGTGTGCTCCCTTTGTCCTCTAGGTCTTTTTATCAGAGAAGGCAATCAGACTGATAAGGTAGAGTTTGCTTTTGCAAAATCCCTTTTGGCTCTCCAAATCACATTGTCCTTCATTTGTCTGTACAGGGCTTCCAGGAGGATTCCCTCCCATCATCTGCCCAGAGACTAAGGGCAAGCTGGTATCTCTGAGGTCTCCCTGATTCTCTTCCCTGAATATGGCCATGGCATTTACCTTCTTCCACTTATCAAGAATCTTGTCAATTGCCACAGTATTTTAAAGATCACTGACATAACAAAACATTGACCCTGATGAGCCATCTCAGCACCACTGGCAGCATCCCATCTGGTCCCACAGACTTCATATGTCCAATTTCTTTAAGACCCCCACAGTTCCTACTACGGTCCCAAGACATTTTGCACATGACATGAATTTTATAATCCCCAATTACTGGCAGCTAATAAGCCCAGGAACCTTTGAAACAAAGACAGCCAAAAATCTTTGTACTTCATATGTTTAGTTACTATTCTGATTAAAGCTTACAAGAATTAGTTCTCAGTGGCTAGCAGAGGCTTCTCTAAAACAACACAGTATTACACTGCATACTGTTCTTACACAAGTGCTTGATAAACTGCAGTCTTTTAGGATTTACCTGCTTGCATAAAATTAGAGCTTGGACAGATTTTAGCAGTAGATCATCATTACCTTTCCCAAAAAATTAAATCTCTAATGGAAGAAGAACATAAAATCTTAACTCTAAAATAACCTCCCTTTAGAGTGGTACCATTGTCTTGCTTCAAAATTCTTCACTGGCTGTGCTAAGCACCACAGCACCTGGAAAATTTACCTCTCTTCCAAGACGCTGCTGAAGTTTGCTCAGCTCATATTCCTTTTTGAGAAGTGAAAGGGCTTTGTAAAGCCGTTTGGGAATCTGGAAAAAACAAGACATGAGTTTTCAGACACTATATTCTTGGCAACTCCCTGTGAGAAAGGGAGAATAAAAAGCTACAATAGATTGTCTATAACCTGCTGTTGTAAAAATGGACCCTGTAAAAATGGACCCAAATTCTACAGCATAGAAACAAAAGAGTGAAAGACAGTTATTAGCCAGCAAAGATGCAGAGCATCCAGTATTTCTCTTTAGGGCAAGTTATTAATGACTTATTATATATCCATCAACTTTGTCACTGATACTAACTGAAGGCTATCAGCTAGTAAATACTGAGGCTGGTAAAGAAATCCCACAGACATATTTTTGATTCTGCTGATGCAGCTGAAGTGAAAAGTTTCATCTTACACTGGTTTCTTCCAAGATGTCTTGAAGTTCTTGTGACTCTGCCCCTGTGAGTGCTGCACCCATGTCACTTAGATAGATGGGGTTATCTACCACGCGTTGCCCAGCCTGCATCATCTGAAGTACAGACTCTCTAAAAAAAAAAAAAAAAAAGGCAGTGAGACCCAAAATGAGACTCAACAAACTTTTACGATCATCTTGGAGTATCCTTTTAGAGTTATTTATGTTACGTCAGAATATGGAAATGAAACAGCTCAGTTTCATAATAAAACAACTTATTAAAAAAAAAATTTGACTAAGCCAATACTCCATAACTAACACACAAATCACTTTATAAAAGGAATAATCACCAAGAAGCAAAACCAAGTGTATGAAATGCTCTCTCCACAGTTCTGTAATACTTTTGTGTGGTAGTACCCTACAACTCTTACTTTGCCCACATTACATGGTCCAGATCACAAGATTATTTGAAATGAGCTTCACTTTCATGCAGGTCACTCACCACAGGATTTAATGTCCCAGCTCATTGCATCAGGTTTTCAAAACCTCCTGTTTTCAACAATAAAGTTTGCATCCCAAAACACAATTCTAGATGACAATTTAACAAATATATCCCTTTTCTTCATTACAGCACAAGGACAAGAAATATCCCAGTATCCTCCAGCCTGAGAAAATAGCATTCCCAAAGCAGGGCACTGTGAGAAACACACACCTGTACAAGGGGTTCAAAGCAATGATGTCCCGGATTGTCTTGACAATCTCTGCAGTAAGTGCCTGTAAACAAAACAAAGATTCAATCAAGAGAAAATCAGGAAAAGGAGAGAAAAGCCTCACGACAAATATGACATTCCTCAGCCTCTCCACCTCAGCAGAGGCATCCACACAAAGCAAGGAACACAAAGCAAGACAAGAAGGGCTGGAGGCCCTTCATCATCAATTTGCTTTTTGCCCAGGAGAGATGATCACAGAATATGCAGAGTTGGAAGGGACCCTCAAATCCATCTTGCCCAACAAGGACATCTTGCAGTAGATAATGTTGCTCAGAACCTCAGCAAACCTGGCCTTGGACGTCTCCAGGGATGGGACCTCCATCATGTCTCTGGGCAACTTGCGACAGTGTCTCAGCACCCTCATGGAGAAGAATATTTGATTAAGTTGACCATTTGGGTCACCTTGTATAAAAGACCCAGTTTATCAAACTGATATTACACAGGTTTAAACACAACCCAATCTCTTATTTCAGCAACTTCCTTGTGGGATAAGTGATAAGGAATTGAGCTGTTATAATGAAAAATCATTATTTTAATATATTCCTGTCATGCAGAGATTGGGAGGAGGAGGGACTGATTGCTGAGGCCTGAAATTAAACCCTGATTTTAGAACTCTTCCTTTTAAGTAAGGAAACAGGGGTTACTCTACAGGACAAATCCAGATTTACGGGATTTATTCACTCACTTTAACCTCTTCTGTGATCTGAAAATCTTCATGAACCACATTCTCTACTTCTACCATGAGAACTTCCTGTGAGGAAGCAGCAACAGGATCTAGTACAACTTCCACAGCTTGGTCCTTTGCTCCAGGCTCTTCTTCAGGCTCTCTCTTAGAGCGCTTCTGTTTCCTTCTCACTTTCTGTTTGTTCTCAGGCTCCTCAGGCTCAACCTCTAGCTGCTTGTTTATACGAATCCTGAAAGTCAAAAGAAACCAGCTACAATTGATCCTCCTCTGTCGAGTGTAATTTCAGTTCTTCAGCATGAGAGGAGAAGAGTCTACATTGCACTTTGAGTTTAAAAAACCTCAAATTTGCCAAAGGGGATTCATTCTACATGTTTTGATAAGATTCAGCTTAGGTTCATTTTATCATAACAAGGTTAGATTTAGTAAAACAGTAATAATCAAGTAGTAGATACTGACAGGACTTACACAGTAAACTTAGTAAGTTGCCTCATAGAAAAGTTGGCTGACCACTTAAGTAGCCTCTTGGCATCTGAATGAAGGCCAGAGCACCTTCATCATAAGCTCTTGCTTAAAACAGCTGCAGAACTACAAAACCAAATTTCCCATTATTAAAGAAAAATAATCTAAATAATTTGGATCAACATACACATGCACACAAAAGTCACTGTGACAGAATGTCTGACTTCTCAGTGCAAAGTGCACATGAACAGAAGGATTAATCAGGCACTGCTGCCAGCAGCTCTGCTCAGGAGCTGGTTTCTCTAGTATATGAACCAGCTCTGAAGTGAATTCATACCCCTCTTCTTCCTCCTATTGCCTTTTAATACTGGACATAATAATAGTATCATAGAATGGTTTGGGTTGGAAGGGACCTTAAAGATCATCTTTAGTTCCAATCCCCCTGCCATGGGCAGGGACACCTCCCACTAGACCAGGTTGCTCAGTACCTGGTCTTAAAACACCTCCAGAGAGGGGGCATCCACAACCTCTCTGGGCAACCTGCACACCACCCTCACAGCAAAGAAGTCTAAAATATCAGTCTATTAGACAAAAAGATTTTGTACATTGTGATAATGAAAGAGTTCAACCCCTCAAAATTTTCCACACCTACTGAGCATGAATCCCTAAAAGGGACAGGCCAGATCACATGGCACAATCAACTTCTGATAAATAATTTTTTTACCTTTTATTCTTTTTAATCTTTTCTTAATTTTGCTTGCTGTGCTACAACCACACAGCAGGCATTTGCAATACAGATTGTGACCTACAGTTCTCCAGAAAGGGATCAAAATCTTGCTCTCTCTGATGGCTAAATAAGTCTATTTTTTGTACCAAAGATGAGTCTAGACAAATAACTCAGGAATTGCACCAGCCTTTGACAGTCATCACAGAGAATGTGCAAACTGCTTCTTACTGCTTGGAAGTGGGAACCTGTGGTTTAGGTTGTCCTAACTGTACAGTGTGGATAAACTGAAGAAGTTCTTTCCTATGAGGGTGGTGAAACACTGGAAGAGGTTGCCCAGGGCAGTTGTGGATGCCCCTCCCCTGGAGGTGTTTAAGGCCAGGCTGGATGAGGCACTGAGCAACCTGGTGTAGTGGGAGGTGTCCCTGCCCATGGCAGGGGGTTGGAACTAGATGATCTTTAAGGTCCCTTCTAACCCAAACTATTCTATGATTAATATGGGGTCCAAAAAACTATATATTACTACACAACTATCATATGGATTGTAATGTGATACAAGCAAGCATTCATTAAGCTGAAATTCGGAGTTTTCTCTGACAAGCAGCAAGGCTTAGTGATGACAAAAAGGTTTCCAGAACTATCTAAACCAGTATTTTTGATTAAAAAAAAAAAAACGAAAAGAAAAGAAAAATTGTTGCAGAGCTGTAATTCTGACTTGTCTGCATCATCTTGTCCCAGAACTGAGTTGAAGGAAAACAGATTATTATTGGGAATACTGGTTTAGCTATTTGTGCCAAGTCCTGGAGCTAAGATAGTACAAAGTTGCAGCCTACACACAAGTCGTGTTGTGAAACCAACATGAGATGCACCAGTTTATAGAGAGGATGGGTAGAAGTCATTACCTTCGGTGTCCCATGACAATCATGCGCAGCTTATCTCCAAGATCCTGCATTTCATGAATCTGTACAAAAGTTCCCATCTGGTAGATTTCATTCAGATCCTCCACCACATCTGACTCGTTGCTATTGAGGAACAGAAATTGTGACTAAATGCTCAGAATTTTGAGAAAGCAGGTAAGATTAAAAAAAAGGGAACAACCGCTGTTCGCAGAACTTTAAACTGGAGTCAAGAGCAGAGACAACTCACTGGTAGTGCCATTTATTTCCTTTACAAATCACCCACAACCTGGATAGTTCACCTCCCACCCAAGTAATAACATCCTTTTTTAAAGAGATAGTCAAGATCACAGCAATGCTAGCACTGGCAATGAAAACCAGAATGGCATGAGGATGGTCCAAATCTAGACACAATTTCTGTAACACTACCTCAGTCAGGGAATCACAGATCACAGCTTTCAGTGTAAATTCAACCCAGTAAAGGAAATAGCTTATTATTAAACTTTAAAAGATTAAGAGAGAGACAACTCACTTATCATCCTTTTTGAGAAAAACACCAGCGTAAGGCTGGGCAAGACGAACTTTCCTCCTCAGCAGCTCAACCAGCTTCTTGTTTTTTACCTAAAGCAACAAGAGGAACAAAGTCAGATGTGAAGTTTCTACAAGCTTTGCACCCTCAGTGTGTAAGGCCAGGCACGGTGAATCCCTACAACTGAATCACAAAGCTTCATCTTGGAGTTTTCTAGTCGTGCCCTCATTAGAGAGACAATTACTGCAAGCAGAAAAACATTAGAGAAAACAAAGAGCATGGTCTTGACAGAGCAGCATGAGCACAACTGCCATTGATGCCACTCTGATCTTGGCACTCCTACTATAATTTGCTCACCTGTCAAGACAAGGGCTGCCAGTGCCAGACATTAACAGAAAGAAGATGGTGATTCCATACTGATTGCAGAAACTTTATGCTGTCAGGAAATAAAGTGTTGAATGGGAGAGTAGGAGAAAGCATTTAGCAATTATCTTAGCTACTGATTTACGCACTGAAATTAATGACTTATGGTCATTAATTTCTGGCTTGGGTTGGCAGGGACCTTAAAGAATCCTGCTCAGGGCAGGGACACCTCCCACCAGCTCCCCCGTCCAACCTGGCCTTGAACCCCACCAGGGCTGGGGCAGCCACAGCTTCTCTGGGCAACCTGAGGGCTCACCCTCCTCACAGCAAAGGGTTTCTCCCTCAGATCTCACCTAAATCTCCCCTCTCAGTTTGAAGCCATTATCCACTTCTCCTTCTCCAACACAACTAGAAAGACACTAAAAGTTGCACTCACTAGATTTGAACCTTCAGAAAAATACTACAGAAGAAATATCACTATTATAAGTTACACTTTCAGAACTGGAAACCCTCGAGTCATCCCTTTTACCCCACAAGCACATTGGTAAAAGTACTAGAATGAGCAAAAAGATCGAGAATTTCTTCCAACATGTTTCAGGAGGAAGTCACACATCCAAGATGAAATTTATGACCTTAAAAACACATATAGGGAGGAGAAAAATATATAGAGAGAGGGGAGAAAAGCTCATACTTTGAAACAGCAGTTCCCATCCCCCGCCCCCTCCCACCCCAGCAGTGATGCTCTGGCTCCAATCCACGAGTCCTCAGTTTATGGCCTTCACAAGTGCTGAACTTAGTGCTTTGACACGAGGCCGCGAAGCCGAATCAAGGCTGCGAGAGTTTAACCTTCAGAAAAAGAGCAGGGAGAAGGCACCGAACTCTGCGAGAGCCTCTGCCCAAGTCTCTGCCGCTCCCGGTTAGAAGCGGCCTCGCTGACTGATGCAACACTCCTGAAACCTTCAAGTCCACAACTAACCAAACAGAAGCCGCTATTCCAAGATAATCGGGCAGAATTAAACACCCAGAAGCAAGCAAGCAAGTATCACCGGAGGCCGTCCCGCACTCACTGCCCTCCCCAGAACCCCTGTAAATTCCTAGAGCCCGTGGGAAAGGGCCGGCAAAGGCATCGCCCCGCGGCGGCGAGTCCGGGCCCCCTCACCTCGATGATCTTGATGAAACGCGGAAAGACGGGGTTTCGCGTCACGGCGATGAGCGGGACGTTGGGGAAATGCTCCGGGACCATCAGCGGCGTCAGCGCCGTCATGAC
>VZTY01019361.1:18829-44219 GCA_013400935.1 Turnix velox
ATGAGGCCGCGCGCACACCTCAGCTTCCGCCCCGCCGCGGCGCGCAGGCGCGGGCACAGACAGGCCCCGCCCGACAAAGGGCGCGTGGCGGGGGGCACGTCCGAGCTGGGACCCGCAGTCCCCGCGGCTCAGGAGGGCGGGTCTGTGAGGGGGCGGAGGCGGACAGGTCCCCGCAGCCCGAGAGGGGCGGGATGTGTGAAGGGACGGCAATGGACAGGTCCCCGTGGCCCGGGAGGGGCGGGATCATAGAATCATTGAATAGTTTGGTTTGGAAGAGACTTTAAAGATCATCAAGTTCCAACCCCCTGCCATGGGCAGCAACACCTCCCGCTAGAGCAGGCTGCTCAGTGCCTCATCCAGCCTGGCCTTAAACACCTCTAGAAGGGGGCATCCACAGACTCTCTGGGCACCCTCTTCCAGTGTCTCACCACCCTCACAGGAAAGAATTTCTTTCTTGTATGTAGTTTGAATCTCCCCTCTTCAGATTTACATCTGTTACTCCTAGTCCTTCCATCCCCTATCCTATTAAAAAATCCTACCCCAGCCTTTCTGTAGCCCCCTTCAGGTACTGAGAAGCTCCTCTGAGGTCCCCCTGAGCCTTTTCCTCTCCAGGCTGAACAACCCCAACTCCTTCAGCCTGTGCCCAGAAGGCTCAGCTCTGGTGAGGCCCCACCTGGAGTTACTGTGTCCAGTTCTGGAGCCCTCAACAGAAGGACATTGAGCTGTGGGAGAGGGTCCAGAGGAGGCCACAAAGATGACCAAAGGGTTGGAGCACCTACATCTGAGGACTGGGGTACCTGAGACTGTTGAGGGGACCAATGAGGGATGGACGCAGGGTCTGTGAAGAAGCTGCAGGGAGAGAAAATTGGGAATCTCAGTGATGAGTCCTGTAGAGAATCTGGAGAGTAAGAGAGGAAGGAATTCACTCCACCTCCAGGGATTAGGCTATGTGGATGATTTGCTTCTGACAGGGGAACAGGAGAGGGTGGTGGAGGAGACTGTTGTAGAATTGCTGAATTTTTTGGCTAAGAAAGGGCTTAAAGTCTCTGAAAAGAAAGCACAACTAGTGGAAAAGAAAGTTAAATATTTGGGACATAGATGGATTGAGGGCTTACTGTGTATCGATCCAGAAAGGATCCAAGGGGTTGCAGAGATACCACTGCCTCAGACCAAGATGGAGTTCTGGCAATTCTGAGGACTAATTGGATATTGCAGGGTCTGGACTGAGGACTTCTCTGCTTTAGCCACACCACTGTCTGGTTTTCTAGCAGGAGACAGCCCCAGTGCTACAGTATGGACAGCAGAAGGGAAGCAGCAGAGCTTTGAAATGTTAAAGAAGAATTAACCCGGGCTCCAGCTTTAGCCCTTCCGTACCGAGAAAAAAACAAGCCCATGCAAAAGGGATTTTAGTGCAAGAGCACGGAGGTAAGTCGGAGACCGGTGCCCTATTTTTCCAAACTGTTGGATGGGGTGGTCAGGGGGTGGCCTCATTGACTGCAAAATTGCTCGGCTGCGGCTTTACTGGTGAAGGAAGCTCGGGAAGTGGAGCAGGGGAAGCTCTCACCGTTCTATACCAAAGTTCTATCCCAAATCAAGGCTTTGTTAACTGAAAGGGTTTCCAAATGGATGACTAGTGCTAGATTGCTGCAGTATTAAACTTGTTTAATGGAGCAAGAGGATTTGGAATTGAGGGGTGAAGAAGGGTTTAATCCATCCTGCTGCTTGGCTACTGATAGATCTTCAAACATGAGCCAGGGAGAAGCTAAGGGATAGGCCCTGTATGGAGGGAGAAAATGTGATTGTTGACACATCATCTAGAGTAGGAGAGGAAGAACAACTTACAGGTTATGCTGTAGTAAGAAGAGGAAAACTGCAAAAGTCAGGGAGGCTGCCCTCCACGTGGTCAGCACAGGCTGTGGAACTGAATGCCTTGATAAGTGCTTGTGAAATGTATCATAGAATCATAGAATAGTTTGGGTTGGAAGGGACCTTCAAGATCATCTAGTTACAAGCCCCCTGCCGTAGACAAGGAGACCTCCCACTAGATCAGGTTGCTCAGTGCCTTGTCCAGCCTGGCCTTAAACACCTCCAGAGAGGGGGCATCCACAACCTCTCTGGGGAAGGACAGTCAATATATTTACAGATTCAAAATCCTGCATTTGTAAAATCATGGGGGGAGAGAGAATTATTAACTTTTAGAAACACTGGAAGAGGTTGCCCAGAGAGGTTGTGGATGCCCCCTCTCTGGAGGTGTTTATGGCCAGGCTGGACAAGGCACTGGGCAACTTGGTCTTGTGGGAGGTGTCCCTGCCTATGGCAGGGGGGTAGGAACTCCATGATCATTAAGGTCCCTTCCAACCCAAACTGTTCTATGATTCTAAGTGTAAAACATGCTGAAAGTAACATCCCTAAATTTGTAAGGACACAGTCCTGAGAAAAATACTAGACAATAATAACAGAAAAGCAGTGTGGAAAAACTTCCCTTTATTTTTCAAATATGCAAACTATTTTTATTAATGCTGAAACTCACAGCCCTTGGGAATGAACAGTCAGACTGGCAGGATGCAGTGGAGATGCTGTACAGAGTTGATTCCCAGTTACTTCTTTCTTTCTTGAGTGGAGCAAAGGAAGGATAGATATTTTCAGGACAGTTTTCTTGAGTAGATCTGACTCCTGAAACAATGTGCACACATCACATACACAATATGACACATGGCCTATTGTCTGAAAATCTCTGTTCCCCATGGATTTTCTCTCTGAAGATTAATTTTGAAGAGATGTGTCCTAATCCAAGAGCTCCTCATGTAGTTATACAGTGAGATAGCTCTCTGTTTCATCATAAATACTGCCCATCTAGTCATCAGAAATAAATCTGTTTATAATTGCAGCAACTCTGAAATTTTCTGCAAGTAGAAGCAGGGATACAGATTGCATAAACTTGAATATCTGAGAATTTCTTTCTTTTTGAAGTTTGTGAAATTATTTAATACTTTCAGTTGTCTAGTTTTGAAGGCTGAGTTAGCACAAGGCTGTCGTTGGGTTTGGAAGGAGTACAAAGAATTTTGTGTTCCTGGCTGAGCTCTTAAAAGTCAGATGCAGAGAGGGTGTGGGTGCTTGGGATATGTGCAGGGAAGTCAAATACAAAGTGGAAATATATACATTCTCTATATGTTGATGAGTGTTCATTACTTCAGCAGACACAACACCAAATCAGCATGCACTGAGCTCCCTCGTGATCTTGAATATCGGGTAATTTCTTTCTTTTTAAACTTCTTTTGAAAGGCTCATTTCTGGAATGAAGTAAAATAACTTCTGTTATTTTAAGGGTGGGATTAGCTGGGTAAATCAAGGTGGGCATCAACGTGAAGTCTGCAGCTTTCCAGAGTTAGAGTTTACAACTGCCATTACTTCTCAGGTTAGCAACAAAAAAATGAGCTCTGTGGATATGTGTGTTTGTGCACCTTTGTTACTTATGTATATATATATGTGTGTAGAGATGTGTTTGTATATGTATATATAAATATATGTTAAAATTTCTGACAATACTTCACTGTTCAAGTACTGTAAACAGATAGATAATCCTCATCATAAACTGACTAACAACACAAGCAAACACCAGAGCTAGAAACTATCAGTTGAATTTGGAAATTCCCAAGGGAGAATGGTTTGCAGTATCGGAAAAGGAGGCTCAATTGATATCACCTTGAAAGTGTGAAATCACAAATGGGAAAGCCTGGAGTGTGCTACGTTGTGGGGACATCTGAGACCATGATGCTGATGCAATGAGGGATGGAGAGCCCACTGTGTGATGTGTTTACATGGCTGCTTACCACAAATGACAACAGGTCAGACTCCTGCTGTTTTATTAAAGTATCGTGAGGATCCTTCCAGATACTTTTGAAAATGATGGGGCTGGAAAGATTCTTTGCAATATCTCTAAACCAGAAAGCACGTGCATATATTATAAAGCCAGAAGGGACCCTTAGGATCATCTAGTTTGAGTCTCTGTGTAATCCAAGCCATGGGACTTCCCAGAATTCATTCCCATTTGAGCTAGAGTCCAATCCAACAATCTTCTCTTCCATCAGTTTGCCCATTGTATACAGGAAGTCTCTTCAGGATTAGAATTCAATGCTTCCTTGAGAAGTTGGACAAATAGTCTGAAAAAATAAAGGAAAAAAAAACAAGTTCTGTTTCAACACGGATAACTATAAATTACTATAGTTATGTCATAATAAACAACTTCTTAAACACAGGCTGGGAAATTACTAGCTAGGCAGTAGTTAGCTTAAAATGAAGTTTGAATTATTACGTACTATCACTACAGTGAAGTCAATGCTATCATGCTGCTGTGAAAGACTCAAGCACTGTGTTGGATTTTATAAGCAGGTCTGTTCTTCTGAAGGTTTAGACTCACATCAGCTGAGCCATATCAATGGGAAGCTAGTGCTGACTTAGCCCACTGTAGATACAAGCTAATGCACTGTATCTGCAAACTCTTTGATTAAGATCCAGTCTTTAGATACAGCCATCTCATCAAAGGAGGAGTCTACCCTCACCAAGATTTAAGATAAGATGAACAGACTTGAGTTAGCTAAGTATGCATCATGGGCATCATGGGCAGTTATCCCTCAACAGCTGATGCATAGCATGCTGTTAAACTGTGGTAACTTCAGTCCAAGATCTCCATTTTAAAGCACATGTAATATTCATTCCTCAGCACTAATTAGTCTTTAGTTGGATTGTTGTATCAAATGCTTTAGGAAGATGTTGTGTCACATTGTGTCATGCTTTAAGGAAGATGTGGAACAGCCAGGGAAAAGTCCAGAGGAGAGGAACATGAGCAATTATTACCTGTGAGGGTATACTGGCTCTGTTTAGTCTAGAAAGAAGAAGAGCAGATATTTTAATCGTATTCATGCAAGATAAAAAAAATGCCACAAAGAAGAGTATAATAATTTTCTGTCCTACTCACTTGTCCCCTGCCAGAGCAGATCTCTTGTGAGAATAAGCAGCCTGCCTCCCCCAGTCAAGAAACAGGGTCTGAGCCCCACTGCTGCTCCATGGAGCTACACTACACTTCAGTTTGCCCTGCTCTGTTGTCTGCTTTTGTGTGGAGGAGATGCACTTGTCCCTTTATCTCAGATTCTCATAAAAATAAAATAATCTGCCTTCAAGATATGGAACATGGTAGCAATTTCCAAAGGACTAGAAGAACTTCAGAGCCCAGCTTTAGGCATTGTCAAGAGATGAGTTTTAGGAAGCCCTGTCAGTGCTGTGGAGCAAAGCACAGGCAGTTGTGCAGTGGGAGTTGGCAAAGTTGACTCAAGCTGATGCCTCTGTGAGCTTCCTTCTGTAGCTTCTGAGCTGGGGCTTCTGGATGAAAAGGATCCATGCAGAAAGCCAGGGTAGAGGGGTTTAAAAGTGATATAAGGAATTCAGAATAATGAGAAGACCTCAGTTAAAAGCTGCCCAATTTAGACAGTTTGGGTGTGAAACAGCAAGGTGCTGGCATTCTAAGCCTTGTCATTTCTACACTGTAGTAGCTGAAAAATTGTGTATCCTTCCCATCTTCTTAGTTGTATCTAGACATTCATCTGCTGGATGTTCATAGAGCTGGATATTCCAGAGTAAGCCTTGCTGGTCCTGTTCACTGGAGTATGAGAGACAGGCTCTTTCTGGCCACACAAGTGAAGGGGGATAGAGCATGTATGAAGCACGTCCCTACTTCTTGCTTTAGCCTCTGAGATGTTTTGGATGTCATGTACTCGTATGTCCAACTATGTTAAACAGAAGCTTATCCTGAATTTATAAGTTTGGGGTCTGACAAATTCATACAAGTGTTGGGGAAGAGATTGGGTACTGCCTAGATAAGATATAGAGCTGTAGAAAGAGATATTTTGAAGCACACTCTGGAGCAATGTGGCTGAAGGGAAGTCACTTCTGAAAGTAGCTAAAGATGAGCAAAGGAACACTCTCCTCAGGAGTTTTATGGTGAGGAGTGAAATTGTCTTCTGAGTGGATCTGGAGAGGTGGAGTCATACCTGATGTGGAGGTAGCACTGAGTGCTGCAGGTGGGAAAACTGTTTTTAAACTCTGTGTTTCCCCTCCTGGTGTCACCAAGAGGAGAGCAGCTTGCCAAAGAGAAAGGAAGTTAATTGGTGTTGGGCAGAGCTTGGTAGAGGAAAGAGCTGTTTCAGAGGCAGAAATCCTTTAGCAGTTTCCACTACTGAAAAGCCTATCTACCCTATTTGTGCTGCCATCCAGCCCTGTCCCTGCTGTATGGTCCCACATTCCTTCATGAGCCAGGTGACATTGGGATCTGCAGACAAAAGGGCTGCCAGAGGGAGAAACTCTTAGGAAGCATCATCTGTCTATCTGTGCAAACACCAGGGCTGTGAGCAAGTACTGTGTATATGGTAAACACAGTAACCAGGAGGGCTGGCGCTCTGCTGAGATCTCCAAATGGTCAAAGCCAAAAGCTTGATGTGTTTGTGGGAAGGCACTGAACAAGTGAAGGCTTTGCTGCTGTAACCTGCATCAGTCCACACATGGTGATGTCCCCAACCCACCTTGACACTTAGCTGAGCTCATGCTTCAACTCAGAAAAGAAGGAGCTCCTATTCCAGCTCATTCACAGAGTCATCTTTACTTGGGTCTAGCTTTTGGACACCATAGGAATTATTTTATCAGGCTTTTATGCCCTAAAACATGTTTGTTTTTTGATTTTCTCCTCTTTAATGTCAATCAGAATGAGATAGGTAGAGAAATAGGATTGGGGAAATCTGTAGGTTGAAGAAGTGGGCAGAAAACTTTCTCCCTTCTCTACTATGGACTAGTTTCAAGTCTTGGCTTTTTTGCACTCTACAGTCTGATTCACAGGTCTGTCTCGCTCTTGGGCTTTCTGTGGGTGTCATTATGTGGGTAATTATGTGGGAGAACTGCTCTTTCTCCTCTCTCAGTTACCCAGCTCGCAGTCCTGTGCATCCAGCTCGTGTCGGGAGAGATGTTCCACAATGCCAGCCCCCAGGGAGTCCCCCAGGACATTGGTGGTCGTTCTAAGGCGGTCCCTGAAAAATTGGAGAAAAATGAAAATGAAATACACCTTCTTAGTAATAGCTGAGTGGGAGAGGACTTTTTCAAGAAACATCTTCAGTGAAACCTTTTCTACTTTTCAATTTACATTGACTTTTTAACAGTGACAGGAAAATTACTCCCAGAGAGAGCCTTCCTTCCTCTACTGAGCACAGGCTGCACATCCATTCCTGCTCCCTTGTATTAACAGTTTCTCTCTGTAATGTTTTGGACTTGGCAAACAACGAGGGAAACATCACTGTGCTTCCACATGGATGGTTTCCTTTCCCAGTGGCCATTAAGGCTTTTCTGCAGAATCAGATGAACTTCACTACAACTATTTTACTTTGAGTTTCATTGTGGTTTACAAAAAGTGCAGAAATTCTGTGACTCGGTACTGCTGGGGAGCAGGAGATCCT
This sequence comes from Turnix velox, assembly GCA_013400935.1. Classification (NCBI taxonomy): domain Eukaryota; kingdom Metazoa; phylum Chordata; class Aves; order Charadriiformes; family Turnicidae; genus Turnix; species Turnix velox. Next base: position 26,323 of record VZTY01019361.1, read on the forward strand.
CAGCACACATTGAAACAAGGCATGAGATTTTTCACAGAATTGTTGAATGGCCCAGTTTGGAAGAGACCTTTCTGATCATCAAGTCCAACCATCAAACCAACTCTGACAAGAACCATCTCTAAACCATATTTCTAAGCTCTATTTGAGGCCAGCAGGTGAAGGGAAGTTCATCCTCCTCCTCTGCTCTGCCCTGGTGATGCCACATCTGCACAGGAGAGCTGTGTCCAATTCTGGGCTCCCCAGTTTGATAAGTACAGGGAACTGCTGGAAAGGGAATAGCAAAAGGCCACAAAGATGATGAGAATGTCTCTTAAGAAGACAGGCTGAGGGACTTGGAAATTCTAAGCCTGGAATAAAGGAGGCTGAGTGGGAAATCATAAATACTGAGAGAGTGGGTGTCAGGAGGATGAGACCAGACTACAGTGTTCAGTGTTGCCCAGTGACAGTACAAGAGGGAACAGGTAACAAACATGGGAAGTTCCATCTAAACATAGGGAAGAACTTTCCTCCTTTGAGGGTGGCAGATTCCTGGCACAGGCTGCCCAGAGATGGGGTAGAGTCTCCATCTCTGGAGACATTCCAAACTCCCCTGGGCACATTCCTGTCCGACCTGCTCTGAGCCACCTTGCTCTGTTGGAAGGTTGGACAAGATGATCCCTGAAGGTCCCTTCCAGTCCTGACCATTCTGGGATTCTGTGGCATTTGCCTTGATGACCAGGCTGATATGTCAGTGATCTCTGTTGTCTTGGGTCACCAAAATACATGGTGAAGGCTTCAATGTGGGCAGAGAGAACTTCTGTGCAATGGTCTTGTGGGTATAGCTGTGTTTTAACCTTACTGATAGAAGTTACTGGGACTGCAGAGACATTGTGAATTCACAGGAGCTCTGTAAGCACTGTCAGGAAGCACAGAGCAGTGCATGGTGCTGAGCAAAGAACTTACAGAAACCAGTCCACGGCGATGATCAACGTAATGTCTTCAGTAGGCAGCCCCACTGATGTTAACACTATAACCATGGTCACCAGCCCTGCCTGAGGAATACCTGCAGCTCCAATGCTGGCTGCAGTGGCAGTGATGCTGAAGGGAAGAGAAAAGCAGAGCTATCAGCAAAGGGAAGAAAAGAGGACGTCACGTTTGCAAAAATATCAGAAAGAAACTCATCATCTACTCAACTTTTTGGGAGCCCTGGTCACCAAGCAGGATGGTCACACATGGGAAGCCACCACAACAGCCAGGCTCACCCCTGCCAGGCACCCACCCTGCCAGGCTGCCCACTACAGCACTAGAAAACAGGTGGCTCAGATTTGGAAATGCAGGAAGGGCTCAAACGGAATCTCAAAGAGCTAGTGAAGCCACTTGGAGATGTAGGACACCCTTCTTTTCCACTCTTTTTTTTCCTCAGTGTATCTTCTGATCAAAAGAGGAACCCGACCACACCTCAGATAAGCCAACAAACCTGAAGCCCTTTCTCTAGTCCCATAATTCTTTCAAAAGTCACCTTATTGTGATGATCTGCCCAAAGTCAAGTTCATAATTGTTGACTTGTGCGATGAAGATGGCTGCCAGGGCCTCATAGAGAGCGGTGCCATCCATGTTGATGGTAGCTCCCACAGGCAGAACAAATCTGGTGATGCGCCTGTCCACGCCATTGTTTTCTTCCAGGCACCTGAAGGTGATGGGCAGGGTCGCTGAGCTGAAAGGAGTTTACAAAAGAAGGTCACTTTGATAGACAGAATTAAAGACTCATAGAGTTGGAAGAGACATTCAAAAGGTCATCCAGTCCCACCCCCTGCAGTGACAGGGACATCCTGCACTAGATCAGGTTGCTCAGAGCCTCAGCAAGCCTGGCCTTGGATGTCTCCAGTGATGGGGTCTCCACCACCTCTCTGAGCAGCCTGGACCAGTGTTTGCCCACCCTCACAGGAAAGAATTTCTTTCTGATATCTAGCCTGAATCTCCCATCTTCCAATTTACATCCATTACTCCCAGTCCTGCCATCCTGGACCCTATTCAGAAGTCCTACCCCAGCCTTTCTGTAGCCCCCTTCAGAAGCTACTCTGAGGTCACTCCTCAGCTGTCTCTTCTCCAGGCTCAACTACCCCAACTCCTTCAGCCTGTCCTCAGAAGGGAGGTGCTCCATTCCTCTCATCATCTTCATGGCCTCCTCTGGACCCACTCCAACAGCTCAATGTCCTGTTCTCACCTCTCTCAGTGCCTACCACAAGAATGACCCAAATGTGAGAATGCATCTTGCTGAGAAAGCAGAGAATTGTTTCTAAAAGAGAACATGAGCAGGAGAATTGCAACGTGGGAGAGACACTTCAGTGCTTACCAGGAAATACAGCAATAAGAACAGGGTCCACACGACTATAAGTAATGGATGTAAACTGGTAGAGGGTAGATTTAGGCTGGATATAAGAAAGAAACTCCTTACAGTGAGGGTGATGAGACACTGGAACAGGTTGTACAGAGAGGTTGTGGATGCTCCTTTCTGGAGGTGTTTAAGGCCAGGCTGGATGAGGCACTGAGCCACCTGGTGTAGTGGGAGTTGTTCCTGCCCCTGGCAGGGGTGTTGGAACTAGATGATCTTGAAGGTCCCTTCCAACCCAAACCATTCTATGATCATTATGGTAAGAAGCAAAATGCTGAGTGGCACCACAGCTGCCTGCAGTCCCTGGCTCCAGCTGTGTCACGCAGAGTGTGAGACACTGGACATAAACCAGTGTCCCTGCCTTTGCACGGACAAAGTGTGAGTTTAATCCCACTACAAGTGCTGGGAGAAAGACCTGAGCTTAACTCTGCAAGTACACATGTGTGAGAAGGATGTATATGGGGAATAATGTTGCAACGTGATGGGATTTGATATTTGTCTACTTCAGAATCACCCCCACATTTGGTAGGGAGGAGCATGACTCATGCACTGATGGTAAGAGATGGACAAGGGACTAAGGCTTCTGAGCAAGGGGCTGGGAATCCCTGCACTCTCAAATCATGTCAAGCTCAGATTATCTTGGCTGGACCTGCACAAAAAGCTGCTGATGCCAGAAATGGTGGGGCTGTAGTGCTGCTCCAAGGGCCATGGAGTGATGAGGAACAGCCCCAGAGTATCCACCCCCAGCCCCAACCCTCCTCCTCCATAGTGAATAAAGGACATTAAGAAATCTTTTCAGGTGCATCTCAATAGCCATCATACCTTGAGGAGGTGCCCAGGGCTGTGATGAGGGCCTGCAGAATCCCCATGATGAACACCCAGGGGTTTCTGTGAGTGACAATGAAGTAGAGCAGTGGCAGGACACAGAGGGCATGAATGAGGAGTCCAACGATGACGGTGAGTGTGTACATGCCCAGCTGGCCTCCCATCACTGCTAGGTCATCCATCTCCAGGATTTTCCCAGCAATTAAAAACATGATCCCAACTGGAGCGTACCTGTGGCAGAAACACAAGGCTGCACTCAGAACTGGAACCCAGACTTCCACACCAGTTTCATGCCTGGAAAAATCCCCAGTAAGCCAGCATACCAGAAGTGCTTAGTGAGCTTCATAATGCTGGTTTCTTTTCTGGAATGATAGAGAGACATGGGACTTGTTCACCATATGGTCAAACCCCAGCACTTGTTGCACCGCTGGGGGGCTCAGGATATTGCTGTGGACACAGCTTGAACACCGGGGGGGTTTCCTCCACCTCCTGAGTTCCTTACTTGTTTCCTAAATACTCTTTGAACAATTGACAGGAGAGGTTATGTGGAGTACTTTTCACAGTCCCTTCTAATGGAGTTTCAGATGAGAGTGGTTTCGTTGGGGTTCTTTTGTTTGATTTGTTCGGGGTTTTTTTGTTGTTGTTTTTTTTTTTTTTTACTTAAAGAGGAGTAGAAGAGGAACAGAGAGGGGGTCAGTAAAACCAACAGAGGCCATTGGGCTCTGGGATCTCAGCCCAGTTGTATTCAGATGCTCAGCTTTAGGGAACAGGAATTTCTAGGGAATCCATACCTGGAGTAGCAAGGACTGGGCACACCAAAATTTGTGAAAGCAGCCTTGATTTATATTAAAAAGCCCCCATCATTTTGGGGTACACTGCAATCCTTTACATTCCTTATTGTCTTTTTTTCCCCTCTATAAGAAGGCACCTCATGAGCATCAGTGAGGCTCCACAGAAAGGAAGTTATATCACAGACATGGAGAATATGATGGGCACTAAATTAAACATGCAAAAATAACTGGATGAAAGAAAATCCCAGGTCCTTGAATGTGCCACTCAGGGCTTGACTTCTACAGCTCAAGAGCTCATATGCAGTTCATGCACAGAGAAGACCCAGATGCCAAATCCTAACTTATATCAGGATGTTTGCAAAAGGGTCAGGAAAGGAGTTCACAAATATTTTGTTTCCTCTTATCTTCCTCTTGAGTAACATTCTTGCCTGCAGTAAGTGACCTGATCTCCCCAAAGAAATTCCTGAGGGATGGTCTACAGCCTGCCTGCACCAGAGGGATTTTGTACCACAGGAGCTCTCTGCAGGCACTGGGTGCTGTGCACACACGTGGTTCCCTGAGAGACTTTGTGCTCCACACCAGCAGCAAGAGCTCACTCAATGAAAGGAGGATGATCCGAGATCTGGGGCCCCTCTGCTATGAAGACAGGCTGAGAGAGCTGGGGTTGTTGAGGCTGGAGAAGAGAAGACTGTGGGGAGACCTCCCAGTGACCTTCCACTGCCTGAAGGGGCTCCAGAAAAGCTGGGGAGGGGCTGTTTGCCAGGGCATGGAGCCACAGGGCAAGGGACAGTGGTTTGAAACTAGAGCAGGACAGGGTTAGATGAGACATTAGGAAGAAGTTCTTTTCCACAAGGAAGAAGTTCTTCTCCATGAGGATGGTGAGACATTAGAATAGGTTGCCCAGAGGGGTGGTGGAGGCCCCATCCCTGGAGACATTCAAGGCTTTCTGAGGCTCTGAGCAACCTGATCTAATGTGAGATATCCCTGATCCCTGCAGAGGATGGGAGTAGATGGCCTTTGAAGGTCCCTTCCAACCTAACACATTCTATGATCCTAAGGAGGAGCTGAAGGGAAGGATGTTGAAATTATCTTTGGGAGTAATGTGCAGGTCTGTTCATTCTACTGTACTCATGCTCTCCCTTTCATTCTCCTGGGCAACTCTTATTTCTGCTTAAGAAAGCAAGGCCCCAAGTTCTTGTTCATCCATGAAGGAAAACATCCCAGAGCAGCTGGGGCACTGCAGTGCTTTGCTACAAGTTCAGGGTTGTTCTTCCTCTTTGTGTCTTTCTGTGTAAAGCCTGTCCCCCAGCCCAGGATGCTGCACGGGGACTACAAGATCAGGGAATGGAAGCTGGAGAAATGTAAAATGGGAGAGGGTGCAGGACTGATCCCCTCCCAGTCAGACATTCCCATGGATTCTGCCAGCCCCACATCTCTCCTGACTTGCAGTGCCCATACAAACTGCTAATTAGATATTGAGTCCTTGATGAGTAAATCAAAATTAAAATAAGGTTTGTTTAAATGCTGCCTTTTAGACATGACTCATCTCAGCAGTGTCTTGCCTTTCTGCACCATGTAGCACAGAGAGAGCATGGAGCAGCTGAGCTCTAGCAGAGTTGGAATCTCCAACTGAAAGTTGACCTTGTCAGATTCTCAAGAGCTTATGCAGGCTGGTGCCACCCTGAGCAGCAGAAAAGTGGCAGGAGGTGATTATTTTCCATAGCTAAATCAGACTCCTGGAACACAGCTGTAAGAAAAGCTTTTTGTGGGAAATCCTCACACTCTACCGCTGGTGGTAAAGCTAAAAAATCTTCCACTCCAGCTCTCTGGTCTTCCAAGGATGTTTCCAGCAGCCTCAAGGAAAGCAAGTCCTGATGTACCTGATATTTCTAAGGTAAAAACGAGAAACAGGAAATGAAATGTGAACAAATATCCCATTCAGACTTTTCCCTCTAGAGTGATGGAGCCAAAGGAGATCTGTGCCCATTTGCTTTTCCTGTGCTTTTATCCTTAAAACTACCCCACTTCTCATCAGGTCAGTGGAAACTGCACCTGCAGACCTCCTGCTCCAACTGGCCGTGCTCCTCACCAGATGATAATGGCCACCAGCCTCATGATGGCTTCGTTGAGGCAGTTAAAGAACTCCCGCAGGGCCCGTCCCCTCTGCTTCATGCTGCCGATCACCAAACCGAAGCACATGGAGAACACCACCAGCCCCAGAGCATTCACCCCATTGGCTGAGCCGGGGACAGGAATGACTTCTTCAAAGGTCAGCACCTCGGAGACAGTCCCAGGGGCATAAGTGATGTTCTCCAGGATGGCCAGGATGCCAGTGAAGTTCTCAGGCCCAGGGATCTGAGTGGTTGTCACGCCTGCTGAGACGTTGCTGCTGCGTAGGACGGTTCTGGTGAAGACCCTGGTGCTGTACTGGGTCTTGTACTGAAAAGACACACATTATCAGATGCTGAGGAGCTCAGGACAACATGCTGGATTTCCATCACTTCCTAAAGGAAGCAGAGTACTGCAAGTTCACTGCTGACCTCTGGGAGACACTTGACTTGCTTGGTCTCAAACTCCCTGGCACAGTACTTTCATCCTCCATTGGTGGATCTCATATCCCTTGGACCTTCTCTGATAACTCCTTATACTGCTTGCAAAGGCACTGGCACTACAGAAGAGACAAATCCTTGGGGAATATGCTCTCACTTCATGGCCAGTCCAAGCCTGCTACCTGAGATCACACAAACCCTTCCTGAATCCTGGTGTGAGATGGTACAGAGCTTGACCCCCCCAGCTCTAGACAGCTCAAAAAGCTTATGTGGTGGGTGTAATACAGCTGTGTGACTGCAATGCCTCCTAGTAGTTGGACCAGGGAAATGCTATTCCATCCCTCAGAGATACAGGTTGGACAATGGTCTTGGGCAAAGGTGCAAAACAAAGGGATAAGCCAAGTGGGATGTCCTACCTGTTTGAAGCAGGCTTCTACCAGGTTGGGTGGGAACATATTCCTGCAGTAGATAAAATGAGAAAAGAATTACCATCCTGTTTGACTGGCAAGAAAACATGGGCTTCCTGGCCAGCATCTGTGTCCTGGAGCAGTGTTTGAGCTCACTCAGCTCTAGGCTACAGAGCAGATTGACAGACTGACAGAAGATGGGAACATGCTGAGCTGGAGCCAGGCAACTTCCCGCATCCTTCCCTAGTCCAGAAGGTTGTATGTCAGGTGTGTGAAGAGATCCTACACACAGACAACACTGGAGTATGAGTCTGTTGAAAAACATTGTCAAACCCAACTGTACCTTGAAACAATGGCACATTATAATTTTTACTATACTGCCTCTTAGTGTCATCTCTAGAGCTGACATCTGAGCTTTCTGTTCCCTTGAACCTCAGAAACACAGCCTCATAGCACTTGAGGTGGTAGAGCTTTGCCTTTGTCCGTGTGAAGTCACAGCATGGGACAGAGAGACAATGTTTTTGGAAAAAATTCCTGTTTCCTTGAGTCAGTGAAGAAGGGTATGTGGAGTTGTCTTCACTGGGTGAATTTCTGAAGGCCATGGAGTCATCAGTAGCTGTCATTGCTTTTTTTGCTGAGCACACCTTAGCCTCTTGCAGGAATATATCTAAGAGAAGGACTCTGGAGCTCAAGGCCTCAGAGAGGCAAAGCCAGTCAGCCATATGCAACCAGAATTAGTAGTCTGGGCAAGACTCATCTGTAAATATCTTTCCCCAAGAGCTGTTTCAAAAGGACTTTCTGTGGAGGAGTGAAATGTCACTGATACGGTCTTGAAATGAGCCCAGCTTGTTCACCTACCTCACCAAGTCCATGAAGGCATCTGTGGTCTGCACCTGCTCTATCCTGCCTTCTCGGTGAAGTTTGTCCTTGGAGCCTTTTCCTGGGTGGATGATGATCACCATGAGGATGCCGATGAAGACTGCTATGATTGTGGTGACCATGTAGTAGATGACAGCCCTCATTCCCATCTTTCCTGAGGCTCTGCCATCCAGCGAGGCCATCCCTAGGAGTCACACAGGGAGACAAAGTGAGAAGGTCTGTTGGCTTAGAAGGAGGAGGAAAGCCCAAGGCAGATTCCAAGTGTACAGGGCACATGCCTCTGTTCAGTGGGAAGCTGGAGTCTCTAGGAAGCACACTTACAAGGGGCAGACTTTGGGGTTCCAAGGTGATGTTGATATGGAAGAGTGTGGCTTGTGATTATGCAGCAGAGGAGCCCTGCTGGGCCTTGGGCTGCATTTGGGAGTGTGGTAATTTCAGAGTCCCCTCTCAGTAAACTGGGTATTTAAATCTCTAATGGCGTGATGTTTCAGCAGGTGCGATGCCTTGTAGTCCCTCCTACTTGCCTGGCTGCCATTTGCTCAGTGAGGACCTGGATGAACCAAGCTTTCCAGGCAGTGATTCACTCAGGCTCTTTTGGACTGCCAGGAATTAGCCTTACTTGGTCTGGAGGACACCTGAAGCTGACTTGGGCAAGAAACGTGTTGACATTTGAGGTAAGGTAAGATGAAACCCTTCTTAGTGCTCAAGTGTTGGGCATTGGAAACACCGTGCTGGGTACTCCCCAGACTCCTGAGAAAGCACAAGATCTTCTGCTCCTCTTCCCCACTCCTGAACCAGCGGGGTTGTGAGCAGGAATCCTACTCACTACATCTGTAAGTTCAGGCTTGTCACTATGGCCCAAGCTAGTAAAAGCACATGCAGGTGGGCACTCCTGCAACAGCAAGCATCTATGTTTGAGGGTTATTGCCTTGGCTGAAAGCAGCAGAGAGTAGTTCTCACCTGTGATCAAGCTAGAGACAATGAGAGGAAGAACCAACATCTGAAGCATACGCATCAGCAGCTCGCCGGGGAAGGAGAAATACTTGATCTGGCGATAGGTCAGCTGGTAGGGCCGGAGGGAAAAAGCCAGAATGATTCCTGTAGATCAGCAAGGGATGAGAATGGGAACCACACAGAGTGATCCAGTGCTCTGCCTCTCAGTCCTACAGCCTGTTTTTCTTTCTCCTCTCCTTTCAGCTCTTATCCCCAAAGGAGCAAAAGTTCTATTCTTTTTCTAAAATGCAGTGATCCAGCTTTTGCTGCATGTGTTCTCTCTCCCTCTGACATATTTATAAGCACAGGAGCCTTGTGCTAAACCACTGACCTCCTTGTTCTGTGGCTCCTCTGAGGTCTCTTCCCAGGAAACTCCTGAACACAAAAATGCTGTGACCAGAGATATGATCTCCCATCCTAACTGAAGTGTGCCAGTCCAGAGACCTTGTCCATCCACCTCTTAAGGTGATGTTCAGCCAGTAAAAGTTAGAATCTAGTAGCCTGGATTAAAAGCTAGGGAGAATCCACTGCTCTGCTGGGCAGATGCAGTTTGCATCTCATCCTGAGAGTCAGTTCCTTGTTCTGGTACTGCCAGGCTGAAGTTGTGGGATGAATCTGAAGAGCTCTTATGTGAAATGCACTCACAAGGAGCTGAACCAACCTGGATGGTTTTTTTGGGGGGTTAGTAGAGCTGGATCACCAAGCCCCTGTGTTGTAGACTGTCCCTAAGTTGCAGCCAGAAAGGATCAACAAGGTCTCCCTCCTACATGCCCTCTGCAAGGCCTTTTGTTCTTGCACACAAAGGTGTTTCTTCTGATGGGTCCTGTTAGCTCATCCCCCCACCATGGTCAAAATCATTATGATAACATGAAACATCTGTAGAACAAAACTTTCCCGCACATTTCTAAATGCTGCCACAGCTCTATACCTAGTAATACTGCAGCGATGGTGAAGAGGACAAAGGCATTTCTCCTGAAGAAGCTCTTGGCACTCTCAGCTGTGATGCTGTTCATCCGCTTCTTGGCCCGTGCTGCCCGGGTCTGCACCGCGCGGCGCAGCCGCTGCACCCGGCCCTCGGCACCCAGACGCTTGGCTGCTGCCTCGTTGAGGAACAGGCTGTTGACGTGGCTCTGCTCACTCATGGTCAGCCTGTCCACTCTGTCTCCAGGGCACAGCTCTGCTACAGTGGGCAGGGAGAAGCACAGGAGGGAGAGCATAAGATCTAGTGACCTAGAGCATAAGATCTAGTGACTTGGGAGTGTCAGTTGATGACAAACTCAACATGAGCCATCAGTGTGCACTCGCAGCCAAGAAGGCACCAACCAAATCCTGGGTTGCATCAAGAGGAGTGTGACCAGCAGGTCCAGAGAGGTGATTTTGCCCCTCTACTCGGCACTGGTGAGAACCCAATTGGAGTATTGCATCCAGTTCTGGAGTCCTCAACACAAGAAGGACATGGAGCTGTTGGAGTGGGTCCAGAGGAAGGCCAGGAAGATGGTGAAAGGGCTGGAGCAACTGCCCTATGAGGACAGGCTGAAGGAGTTGGGGTTGTTCAGCCTGGAGAAGAGAAGGCTCAGGAGGGACCTTATAGTAACTTATCAGTACCTGAGGGGGTCCTACAGAAAGGCAGGGGAAGGACTTTTCAGTATGATATCGGATGGGAGGACTAGAAACAATGGATGTAAATTGGAAGGGGGTAGATTTAGACTTGACATAAGAAAGAAATTCTTTACAGTGAGGGTGGTGAAGCACTGGAACAGGTTGCCCAGAGAGGTGGTGGATGCCCCCTCTCTGGAGGTGTTCAGGACCAGGCTGGACAAGGCACTGAGCAGCCTGATGTAGTGGGAGGTGTCCCTGCCTATGGCAGGGGGGTTGGAACTCGATGATCTTTAAGGTCCCTTCCACCCTAAACTATTCTATGCTTCTATGATTCTGTGATTCTATAACCTAGACTAGAGCGTAAGATCTAGTGAGCAACCTCATCTAGAGGGAGGTGTCCCTGTTTATGGCAGGGAGCTTGGAATATGCCAGATGATCTTTAAGGCACCTTCCAACCCAAACCATTCTATGATTCTATGACCGGGTAGAGACACTGGCCCAGGTTGCCCAGGTGGTGAAGTCTCCATCAATGCCTGGAGACATCCAAGCCTCTGAGCAACCTGATCTAAGGCAGGATGTCCCTGTCACTGCAGGGGGTGGCTTTGGAGGTCACTTCCAAATGATAATCCCAGGGATTCAGAGGGGCTATCTTGGATTTCCACCAGCAGCTCTGCTACTGGTGTATGGAGTATGCTACTGGTCTGTAACCTGGTGAATGGAGTGAAGTGTTTGCAGTTTAGCAAAGCCCTTGTAGGCTGTGGGTATTAGAAAGGACTTGCTGAGCATGAACCACTGTGACACTACAGGGGGGTTGGAGCTAGATGATCTTTAAGGTTCCTTCCAACCCAAACCATTCTATGATTTCTATGAATTCTATGATCTTTAAGGTCCCTTCCAACCCAAACTATTCTATGATTCTATGATTAAGATGTGGCACCCAACACTTCATTTTTAGGTAATTTCTTTGGGACCCAGAGCAGGCTCATTTAGAGGTGATTAATAAGCCACTCTGCCCTGCTGCAAGGAGCAGACTGTGGGGGAAGGCATCTAAAGGGCTGCCAAGGTCTTGTCACAACTGCTCTGATGTCTGTGGAGAAGTTGTGGCCTCTGTAGCACCCAACCTGCTTTGAGGAGCATCTTGTGGTGTGCTGGGCAGCCAGGCTTGTTCTTAGGAGTTATCTGGATAGGAATAAACTTTTATCACTTGGTAATAAAAACACTTCCTGCACATAAACTAAGACCAAGCCTCCTGGCACACTTCCTACTTGACAGGCTTGACCAGGACAGCTTTCTCCATGGCTGCAAGCACCACAATCTATTTCTGCAGAAAGGATCATAATCCATTTGCCTTCTGTGGAAGCTGAGGATAATCCTTTACTGATTTCCCTTCAATGCACAACAGGACTTTCAGGTAGCATCTCTTGTCAAACCCCACTGATGAGGTTAAGCTGCTGTCCTGCCTCTTTATAAATAATAAGATTGAGAACAGAACTACTCCAAAGAGGCCAAGAAAGCACCAGTTCTGCTCCATTGCTTTCAAACTGCAAAGGCTGGAGCAGTCTATTTTTCTTTATCTGTTTGTTTTCTCTTACTATTATTCCTTTTATTCTTCAGATGAAAAAAAAAAAGGGGGATTACACAGGCATGCCAGACCACTCCAGAATGCTGGAAGGCACCAACAATTCAATGATTCTCATCAACTTATTGCTTGACTTATTGCAGGTGGCATTTCCCTATTGTCTCCGTGCCTTGACCGATACAATATCAGCAAATTATTCTTATTCCGAGGAATTTTCAAGGAAAATACAAAACTACATTGAAGCAAAAGGCAAAATCACCTTTGTGCATCAGCAGGTGCTGAAAGACCTTTCTTTGATGTTGCAAAATCAGAGCTACTCCACTAGTGATCCTAAATTTCAGTCATAGAATCCATCCCAACCAGCATTGCATTCTTTGTAAAATATACATCTGTTGGCTGCCATTTGGAGACAGATAAAAGCCTGTCATGGGCAGAAGACATTGCTCTAAAGAGGAATGGGTTCATGGTACACATTGCAAAGTTGTTTGCAACAGACAGAAAACCTCCATTCCACTATGCCTCCCTGAGACTCCAGGCAAGGGAGACACCTGAGGTAGCCCCATTCCCAGAGACATCCAAGGCCAGGCTTGTTGAGGCTCTGAGCAACTTGATCTAGTGCAGGATGTCCCTGTCACTGCAGAGGATGGGACAAGATGGCCTTAGGAGCTCCCTTCCAACTCAAGAACGTCCATGATTCTATGATTCTAACTCATGTTGACTGTGACTGATGACTGTGCTGTTCTTTAAATGTTCTCAGCAGTGCTCAGTATAACCTGCACAATTTTCCCAGGAGCTGTGGTTTGAGCAATACCTCTGTAGTTCCTCCTGTTCTTTTTGGTGGTTGGAATAATACCTGCATGTTTCCAGCTGGTGGGGATGCAATCCCACAGCATCTCAGGCAATCTCTTCTAAAAGCAGAACTACCAAAGAAAATTTGAAACCACCTCAAATTCTCTTTCTCTCTCCCAAACCACTCACTCTTCATCAAATGACCCCACACACGTTGGGAAGGTGAAGCTTTGCATCATTTTTGCTGTAGCATGTCAAAGCTTTGCTGCTGTCTCCTCAGTGAACTGGAGATGGTCACAATGATTGCTCTGAAATCCCCAACGTGGGCTGGCTACACACAGATTGGGTTTCCCATTCTCCACAGTGGCCTGAGTAGAGCAGCATGGAACCAGGAGCACAGAAACAAGACTCATCTCTCCTCTAGACCTGGCCTTTCTCAGTGCTGGACCACACCTCAGCAGCACACACATACAGGGAAGGTGGGAGCAAAAACCCCTACATATAGTATATGGATATATAATGGGACTCACCTGCTCTTTTTGTCCAGGTATCTCCCCCTCCATGCACACTGGAAAGCATATTTTTATGCAAACAAAATGAAATTTCTATTTTGATACAGGAAAATTCAGGATCAGGCCTTTGACCCCATGCCCCACCACTCAGCAGCCTTCTTGGAGCAAAACTTCTCCTTCAAAGGGAACTCCTCAGCAGAACTCACTCCACTCCTATCCCCACCCTCTTGCTGACTCTCTCCCTTTCTCTGGCTGTGTATTTTGCAATACAGTAACCCCTCCACAGCACATTCCCTCAGCACCACTGGCCTCAAATTGTGTAGATGTTGTCTGTGCACCTGCTGGGAGACCGTGGGCTGCTGCAGTAGGTCATACAAGTACTACTGCACATTAGCTTTGCATTTGGGGTTCCTTTGCTGTAAGGAAGAAGGAGGTGGCTTTGCTCTCTTGGTATAGGTTCTCCTATTCAGAGCTGGTTCTCCAGTCCCCACTCTGGCAGAAACACCAAGACATTTGAGAAATCAATTCTGAGGGAATGTGGAAGCTAGAACCAGGAAGCACAGGATGTTTTGCAAGAAAGTTCAGTGTTGCAAAACCAGTGCCTAGTTCCTGGCAATGGGGTTTCTCATGAAATGTGCACCCAGGCAGAAGGTTTCCAATGTGTGGGGAGGAGGGACAGTGGTGCTTAAGAACCTATAAAAAGCCATAAAACAGGAAACCTCTGAATCAGCTGAGTTGCATCTGTTCCAACTGGCACCATACACTGAAGAATACTTTTTAACTGTAAGGCAGACTGAACATTGGAGAAGGATGCCCACAGAGGCTGTGGGGTTTCCATCCTTGGAGACAGAATCATAGAATAGTTTGAGTTGGAAGGGACCTTAAAGATCATCAAGTCCCAACCCCCCTGCCATAGGCAGGGACACCTCCCACTACATCAGGCTGCTCAGTGCCTTGTCCAGCCTGGTCTTGAACACCTCCAGAGAGGGGGCATCCACAGCCTCTCTGGGCAACCTGTTCCAGTGCTTCACCACCCTCACTGTAAAGAACTTCTTTCTTATGTCAAGTCTAAATCTACCCCCTTCCAATTTACATCCATTGTTTCTAGTCCTCCCATCCCATATCATATTAAAAAGTCCTTCCCCTGCCTTTCTGTAGGACCCCCTCAGGTACTGATAAGGTCCCCTCTGAGCCTTCTCTTCTCCAGGCTGAACAACCCCAACTCCTTCAGCCTGTCTTCCTCACTGTTCTCCAACTCACTACCCTCTGAACAGTGCTCTTGAACCTCACTGAAAAATAAACAAGATCATGCTACTTCATGGAAAATGCCAAGTGCCATTTGTGGTTGCTGGATGCATCATGAGTAACTTGGGGATGTCTGACGGGGAGCTATGGCTCAAGTGGATCCACTGTGCAAGACTCCTCTGGAACAAGGGCACACTTGATGTATGAGGCTAGAGAAAGTATGAGCCAGCAGTGTGTCCAGTTGGCCAAGAAGGCAAACAACATTCTGGTCTGTATCAGGAACAGTGTGATGAGTAGGACCAGGGAAGTGACCATTCTCCTGTGTCCACTTTTTGCCCTTCTCTGTGAGGAGCAGCTGAGGGAGCTGGGGGTGTTCAGCTGGAGAAAAGGAGGTTGAGGGGAGATCTTCTCAATCTCTGCAATCCCTGAAAGGAGGGTGTAGCCAGGGGGGGTCGGGCTTTTCTGAGGAACAGGCCATGGTACAAAAGGAAATGGTCTCAAGTTGAACCAGGGGAGGGTTAGGATGGATATTAGGGAAATTTTTGACACTGAAAGGGTTGTTAAGCATTGGAAGAGGCTGCCCAGGGCAGGGGTTGAGGCCCCATCCCTGGAGGGATTTAAGAGCCCAGAAGTCATAGAGCTTCAGGCTGGTTTTTGTTAGAGTTGGATTGATGTTGGGACTTGATGATCTGAAATGTCCCTTCCAGCCAAAGCCATTCTATGATTGTACAAGAGTAAATGTAGCATTCAAGTGAAGACTTTATCTGCCTTCATTCTTCCATGGGGCAGAGCAGCATCAGCCAGCTTGTCCCTTCTCACTTTGCCTACCTAGAGACATGGCACAACTTTCTGATCCCTAACATGTCTGAGAGATGTCAGCCAACTGTCATGTGACCAACAGCAAGGAAGGCAAAATGTGAAGCCAACACAGCAGAAGAGACCTCCAGGCTCCAAGAAATTTAGGTCTGGGTCAAACCCAGTTGTCACCACTCAGAAAAAAGAGATGAGAGACATTGATTGAAATGCTGGTGCTTTACATCACTGTCCCACTAGTGCTAGCATCTGTGTAGAAGAACAGGGGTTAATCTAATTAGTTACTCTTACTCTTGGGACTGACTGAAGTCTGCCTAATTAGAGATGCCCACTGCAAAGTCTGTCAGGTTTGCAGCCTCCATGGGCTGGGAGAAGAGGGGCAATTGAGATCAGTACAGCCTGTACTGTCACACCACTGCCACAGGCATGGACACGACACTGGGGGACAGGGATGGACATTCAGTCATCCCCCTGAGCCATCCCAGCTCCCTCTTCCCTCCATGGACACAGCTTTCTGTCATTGCTGAAAGGCAGCCAAAGACTGTGCAATAACCCCCACTTTTGAGCCTGCTCTTTCTCTCATCTCCAAGGAAACTGTGCTTTTGTGTTCCACATAAAAAATCTGCAGGATTTTCAAGGAGGAAAGTCTCCACAGGCAGCAGTGGGGAAGCACCCTGAGGGGGAGAAGAGGGAGGAATCTCTACAGGAGGAAAGGGATTGGGAAGAGCTTTGCAGAAGCTCAGCAAAGGGATCGCTGAGAAAGCTGCACTGGCCTTCCCAAGGTGGACAGCTTCTGCTGCTGGGTCACCTGGTGGGAGGGCAGAAGTTAAAGAGGCAGTCCTGGCATGGAGGGAGGAAAAGGCAAGTTCTTGTGGGGAAGAAGCAGAATCATAGAACGGCCCAGGTTGGAAGGACTGAGTCCAACCATCAGCCCATCTGTGACAAAAAACCACCACTAACCTATCTGTGCCAAGGTGTCCAAGGGAAGGCCAGCAGGGCCATGTATCACCTGCAGGACTCTGCTCCATGGCCTGACCACTTCAGTTAGTGGCCATGAAGTCCAAATTGCTTTTGGGCAGCTCATTGACACTCTAGAGTGACATCTGACCAGCAGCTGAGAATCGGAACCATCTCTGCAAGGTTGGCAGAGGAGGAAAGGATTTCTCCAATCCTGCTCACTTTCAGAGCTCCACATCAGGAGCTCAGTGCCTGTGGTCAACAGCATCAATTCCAGCTGCTCTGCTATCAGCTGGGCTTCCTCATCCTGAGGACCAGGACATAGAGGGTTCAGAGTCCCCCTGGTTCAGGAGTCCCCTTCAATCCTCCTGCTGTTGGATCCTGCAGAGCCTGGCCCATGGAGAAGGGCAGTACAAGCTGAAAACACCATCAGTGCGCGTGTGCTGAAAATTTCCATCCACAAGCCCAACCAGAGTGAACTCAGCCATCTTTGTGTTGCTATAGCAGCTTCTGGCAGAGCTTTCCCTCAGCCAAGTGCTAGGGCATCTCTATTTTCCATTCCACCTGGCAGCCAGTTTCCACCAGCACTCCAGTCACAAGAAGAGACCTGCCCAGGGCTTGGCCATTGGTGCCACCTCTGTGAGAGAGTGGCAGCTGAGAGAGAGCAATCTGCAATGGGCAGGAATTCCAGCCCAACAGTCACCACCAACTGATGAGCAGGTTCTTGGTCTAAGCTCAGTGTGGAGAGGACAAGTGCCACTCTCCTCACTGCTCATGGTAAGGTCCTGTGATGAGGGAATCTCTCTCCAGCTGCTTGCCAGGCATTTCACCCCAGCCCAGAACACACAGTCACACTTGTAATGTGTTCCCCTCTGGGCAGACCCCTGCTCCACTCTCTTAAACATGTGCCCAAAGAAATCTCCTGCCATCCTCCCATCCTGCTTCAGTCCCTGGCACTGCTCTTACTCATGCATTCCAGTTTTCCAACCAAACTACTCACCTGGAACAAGTGCTGGTTGTTGGGTAGGAAGGGGAGTGGGTCTTTTTTTGGCTTGGTGCTTATTCTGAGCTGTTCCGTTCTCTGAGCTCGAAGGCAGGCTGTAGGGTTTTCTCCTTAGAAAGGTACAGCATGAGCCAAGAGCTGGGAGCAGTACCTCCTGAGAGAGGAAAGGGAGACTGTAATATGCTGGGGATACATGGCAGCAGGGGCTGGGGGAGTGGCGTGGAGGAGGAGACTGAGAAAATCTCTGATGATTGCAGGAGAGCAGCGGGCACAAAGCACCTGTCACTGTGATGCTGCACACAGTCCGTGCTGGATTTAACACCACCAGCAGTTTCTTCTGCTTCCCCACACGAGCTGCAAAGAGAGTTGGCAGCAACAGAGCACGGGACAAGCTGCTAAAGGAGAATCCTTTAGGAGGAGGGCCACGAAGATGGTGAAAGGGCTGGAGCAACTGCCCTGTGAAGACAGGCTGAAGGAGTTGGGGTTGTTCAGCCTGGAGAAGGATCAGAGGGGACCTCAGAGTAACTTCTCAGTACGTGAGGGGGTCCTACAGAAAGGCAGGGGAAGGAATTTTTAACATAATAT
>VZTY01019361.1:44257-62256 GCA_013400935.1 Turnix velox
TGTGGATGCCCCCTCTCTGGAGATGTTCAAGAGCAGGCTGAACATGGCACTGAGCAGCCTGATCTAGTGGGAGGTGTCCCTGCCTGTGGCAGGGGGTTGGAACTCAATGATCTTTAAGGTCCCTTCCAACCCAAACTATTCTATGATTCTATGATTCTATGATTCTATGAATCAGTGCCCCTCTGCCCCTCAGCCTTCTCCTGCCCACAGCTGGATGCCCTGGGATCACCTAGAAAGCTGCACTGCTCTTCCCAAGGTGGACAGTTTCTGCTGCTGGCTCATCTGGTGGGAGGGCAGAAGTTAAAGAGGCAATCCTGGCATGGAGGGAGGGAAAGGTAAGTTCGTGTGAGGAAGAAAAAGAATCATAGAATGGCCCAGGTTCTTCACCAATCCAGGCTTTGCCAGCAGGATCTCAGCAATCCAGATGCACCCCAGGGTTGTGCCTGAGGGAGTGGACGTGTGTCTGTGCCTTACTCAAATCATTGCCATTTCCTATCACTGTGCAGGGCAAGTCAGGAGAACTCAAAACCCTGCATGTGCAAAGGAAATACAGTGTGAGTGAGACAGGTGCCCACTGGATGGCCTTTACCAGACCTTTCAAACCCAATTCTACAAACACCAGTCAGGTTGCAGGAGTGAGGACCACGCAGCCCATCCTGACTGCTGAGTGGAGCAGAGTGAAAAAATACATCAAAAAAACCAAGCCCCTGCATCAAAGTTACAACACCTTTACTCTCTTTTCACCCTTCTTCGATTCATCTCAGATACCTGGCTCACAGAGGTCATTCCAGTTGTTTCCTGCCACTAGACTTCTCCTTCATTCAAATGGCACCAGAGTAAGGACTTTGCTGTTTGCTTCAGCATCCCAGAACTTCTCTTCGTGTCTGAAGCTAGAACTTGCAATAGAGTTTAAACTCATGCAGCAAGATCAAAGCCTAAGTGATCATCTGACTGGACCTGAGATCCTGCTGAGCCCCATGTCTGTGGGAGGAGGGGATCTGGACCTCCTCAGCCCAGGTTACAGGGATCAACTTCCAACACCAATGGGGTTTTTTCAGACATAGAATCATAGAACAGATTGCCGTGGAAGGGACATTAAAGATCATCGAGTTCCAACCCCCCTGCCATAGGCAGGGACACCTCCCACTAGATCAGGTTGCTCAGTGCCTTGTTCAGCCTGGCCTTAAACACCTCCAGGGATTGAGGGGGCATCAACAACCTCTCTGGGCAGCCTCTTCTAGTGTCTCACCACCATAAAGAACTTCTTTCTTATATCTAGCCTTAATCTCCTCTCTTCCAATTTACATCCATTATTCCTAGTCCTTCCAGCACACATCCTATTAAAAAGTCCTACCCCAGCCTTTTTGTAGCCACCCTTCAGGTATTGAGAAGCTCCTCTGAGGTCCCCCCTGAGCCTTCTCTTCACCAAGCTGAACAACACAGAATCTAAGAAACACCTCTTCTATGAAAAAGGCTGAGAGACATTGTTCAGTAGAAAAGGGAAAAGTCTCTATGGAGACCTCAGAGCCCCTTCCAGTCCCTAAAGATGGAGCACCAGGAAAGATGAGGACAAACATTTTAGCAGACTAAAATAAGGATGATTTAAGGAGATTTTTTTAATGGTGAGACACTGGCCCAGGTTGCCCAGAGAGGTGGTAGATGCTTCACTGTTGGGAACATTCAAGGTGAGGTTGGACAGGGCTCTGAGCAATCGATCTAGCCGAATACTTCCCTACTCATTTCAGAGGTGTTGGACTAGATAGCCTTTAAATGTCCCTTCCTTTATTCTATGATTCTACCATTGTACAATTCTATTGTTCTGTGATTTTATCATTCTATGATTTAGGCTGCAAGACCTTTAAGATCATTGAGTCCAACAGTAAATTAGAGCATTGATTAGAAGGGATTTCACTGGAAGGGCTATTTGCAGCCCAGGGTCTTGACCATCTCTGTCATTGTCCCCTGTTTTAACTTGCTTTGTCTGCCAAATCAGCATGGGCACAGGCTATTGGTGCATCAGCAGACAAGGACACACAGACTGCATCCAACAAATTACTTGAATGCCACATGACTTAGTTACTCACATATAAATAGTGGAAATGGCACTGATCTTCCTATTGAAGGTCTAAGGTCTCAGTTCACATTCAGGTTAGCTGGGGGTGGAAACACCAGCCCCGTGCCCAGCAAAGTTCCAGCCACTTCTCTAGCAAAGTGCACAATGGAACAGGCCACAGGAAGATAACTTCATTCCAAAATGAATGTCTTTGGGTATGAGGAATAGACTCCAGCTCTCTGCTTGCACCACCCACTCAAAACACTCCAGCAGGAAGGTGGCTGCAGCCAGACACAGAGGGAAAAGGAGGTGGATGGTGGCAGCACAAGGTACAGGGATGGTCTCTTTCACTCTTTCTGCTGGGTTCACAATATCAGTGGTGAGTGGGACAGTCCCAGAGAAAAGACATTTTTTATTCCTCCCGTCCCTGCTTGGCCAGCAGTTTGTTTTGTGGAGGGCTGCCCAACTTCTGCTCCGGGGTGGGTGACCTGAAGAGAGTGCTCTCTTCAGGAGAGTGTGTACACGGTGCATTCCTGCTACTATCCAGAGAGGGGCAGAGCTGCCACACACTTGGCCACCCCTCAACTGCTGTGCATCAACCCCTGAATCTGCCTCAGGGAGAAATGCTTGGCTAAAAGTAGTAGCTCTTTTACAATTCCTATCCCTGAAGTTCAGTGCCAAGGATCTGTGCTAACCAGTTTTTTAATCCCCAGGTTAATACCCCCTAGTCCTTTTTCACACATAAACTCAGAGAGAAACAACTTCAACCTTCTCCTTCTGTGACTTTTTGTGTTTCATTTTTACTTGAACATGTGACAATTTCCAGGCACCTTCAGAGCAGCAGCCTGAAGACAGGGAGGAGGTGAATCACAGAATAGCCTGGGTGGGAAAGAATCTTTCTGATCCTCCAGTCCAATCATCAACCCAACCCTGACAAGAACCATATCTCTAAGCTCATCTCTTAAATCCTTCCAGGGTTGGTGCCTCAACCTCCTCCCTGGAAGAGGAGCTCTGGTCCCTCAGGGTGGAGGTGCCTGGTGCTTAGATCTGCTCCTCCTCCACCTCCCTTTCCATCTCTTCTCACAACAAGTAGAGGCTATGTGGTTCTGTAAGTTATCAACAGGGGGGAAAAGGAAAGTCACAGTGTCACCCTTGTGAGAGGAAACAAGAAAAGAAGGACAATTGCACCACTGCATCACCCTGTGAAGGCTGCTCTGATCCTACTTTGTGTCGTTGTTTGAAGATAAAGGAAGGGCTTGTTGGGAAACAGCCTGAAATAGTTTTTCTAAATCAGCTCCCTGGTGATTTTCTCCACAAAGCACCTTTCAAAATGATTTAGGCTAATCTCACAAGTTGTGTTAAAATGTTGTGCAGGGACAGGGCATTTCTGCACCCACTCCCTCTCTGAACCGGCCTCTGTCTCAGCATTACTCAGCCCTCAGTCCTAAACCAGGGAAGTCCAGGGCAAAGAACTCTTGATACAGAGTTTTACAAGGGTTTTTGTGTTGAAAAGAGAGATTGAAAGGTTCAGTAGAACATCTGCTTCTCTGTCATCTCTTTTCTCTTTTTTGTTAAGAAAGATACTGATTATCTTTTGGATCATTAAAAAGCAAAAAACCTGAAGATATGATGAGTGCTGATCCATAATGTAATGGGAATGAAAAAGAAAACCCCACGTGAACCTCTATGGGTGTGTGCCATGGGCAAGTTCTGTTTGCTGGGAACAACTGGAAGAGGCACCAGGACTGTGGGGTTGCCTGAACTGCTGAAAAAAAATCCCTTGAGAAACCTGCTGCAAAGACCTGTGGGTGTCAGTGCACACAGTCCTGTCACTCGAATGTCAGGACAAGAGGGAGGACATATCCAAGCCATGCTTACTTGGGTGTGTTGCAGGAACATGGATGTTACCTGCTGGAGCGTAGAAAGCCACTGGGATATTCCCAGTTTTTAACTGTGGTGAGGAAAACTGTGATTTTCTTGTACATTAAGCAATCCTGCAACCATTCACTTCCTTGATTTTGCAATCCCATGGTCTTGTTCTCCTTGTTTCAGTAACCTTATTTTGGGATTGGGATTGATTTTGGGTTGGCCCTGGGAGCAGCATATGGTTGTGCAGCTGTGACCATCATGATTTAGCAGACTTTCTGTAAATTAATCTCCTCCATATTTCAGAGCTGCTCAAATAACAGAATAGAATGACAGAATCACAAAGTGGTTTGGTTAGAAGGGACATTAAAGATCATCTAGTTCCAACCCCCCTGCCATGGGCAGAGACACCTCCCACCACACCAGGCTGCTCAGTGCCTCATCCAGCCTGGCCTTAAACACCTCCAGGGATTGAGGGGACATCCACAACCTCCTTGGGCAACCTCTTCCAGTGTCTCACCACCCTCACAGCAAAATATTTCTTTCTTATCTTCATCTTGAATCTCCCCTCTTCCAATTTACATCTGTTATTCCTAGTCCTTCCATCACATATCGTGTTAAAAAGTCCTACCCCAGCCTTTCTGCAGCCCCCTTCAAGTATTGAGAAGCTCCTCTGAGGTTTCCCCTGAGCCTTCTCTTCTCCAGACTGAACAGCCCCAATTCCTTCAGCCTCAGAAGGGAGGTGCTCCAGCCCTCTCAGCATCATCAAAGGCCAAGGACAGGCCCAGGAGGCTGAAAAGAGAGAGAGAGCCCATGGTGGGATTGCCACCTGCCAGGACATTCTGGTTAGAATTTCTGATGGGATGGTGAAAGTGATAGTTAAAATATGGTATAACACAGAAACATAGAACTGTAAGGATTGAAAGGGCTCTCTGCAGATTATCCAGTCCAGTCTCCTGTCAGAGCAGGGTCACCCAGAGCAGGTCACACTGTGTCATGTCCAGGCAGGGTTTGGAATGTCTCCAGAGATGGAGACTCTACCACCTCTCTAGGCACACTGTGCCACCCTCAAGGGAAGAAAGACTTCCCTCATGTTGTGATGGAATTTCCTGTGTTCCAGTTTGTGTCCCTTGTCCTATCTCCAGGCACCACTGAGAAGAGTCTGGCCCCATTCTCTGGCCACTTGCCCTTTAGCTATTGCTGAGCTATTGCTGAGCTGCAATCCCCTCTCAGTCTCCTCCAGATGAACAGCACCAGGGCTCCCAGCCTTTCCTCATACAAAAAGATGTTGTAGTTCTACTCTCCTGATTATCTTTGCAACCCCCCTGCTGGACTCACTCCAGCCATTCCCTGTGCTTCCTCATCTGGAGAACCCAAAACTGGATCCAGTGCTCCAGATGTGGCCTCACCAGGGCAGAGCAGAGAGAAAAGATCTCCTCCTTCACCTGCTGGCCACAGTTTTCTTGATGCACCTTGATGCCATTTGCCTTCTTGGCCACAGGAGCACGTTGCTGATTCTTGGTCATCCAGTCTACCAGGATTCCCGGGTCTTCTTCCAACAAGCTGCTTTCCAGAAGGTCAGCCCCAACCTGTACTGGTGCAGGGGGTTATTCCTCCCCATGTACAACACCATACACTTGCTCTGATCGAATTCCATGAGATTTGTCATTGCCCAACTCTCCAGCCTGTCCAGGTCTTGCTGGATGGCACCATGGCCTTCTGGTGACAGAAACCATTACCCTAAATTTTTGACTGCATAGTTTCAACTGATGAGTGAGACAAACTTTTGTGAGCTCCTAAAGTGTCTGTCATTCAAAAATGTCCTCATTTTCTCCTTGGTTCTGATGAGAGTGGCTGTGACTGGGATGTTTCATTTATTTTGAATCCCAGCTCGTGCTTCCTGCAACTCCCAGGTGCACAGGGAGCTCGTGCTGCACAATTTGAGGTGGAGTTTACTGCTTCAGGAGTTTGTGGGATTTGTTTCATGCCATTTTTTTATGATATCTCTATATATCACCATACAGGCACAGGCAGCATGAACTGCAGATGCCTGATGTGCTTCTCTGCTGTTACCTGAAGTCTTAAAAACACCATTTTGCCAAACTGTTAAACAAACTTTACATACACATCCACCAGAGAATTCATCCCTGCTCCCTCCCAATAAGGTTCCCCGGTGGAAACTCAGCTCGATTCCCACAACATGACAGCAGATGCAAGGCACCATTTTGCTTTTCCTTCCTCCCTAACTACTTCTTGAGAGCCATCAGCTGCCTGCAGGTCTATCAATCTCCCAATTTTGTTCATGCCAGAGAATTTCTTTCTGCTTCTGCAGTAGCTCAGTCATACAAAGCAAAGTCCCAGAGCTGTCTCTTCTATTCTCCCCCAGCTTTTTAGCTCTCAACCAACTCCTTATGTAGGATAGATGTTTATTTTTTCTTTTTACACTAGGTTGTTTTCTCCCAGTTACTCACTCTGAAGTTCTGACAGTGAATTCCAGCTGTGCTCCACAGCTCTGGCTGCTGTGGGAACATGTGCATGTACAGAGCAGCCTCCCAAGTGAATTCACAGCAGGTAGAATCATTTCTCAGGGCCCATCTTCATGCACCATTTGAAGCATTTTGAAACGCATCTCATCAGAATGGCATCACTTGCAGGTGTTGCCCTTTCAAAGGTTTTATTTCTTACTGAAACTGTCACATGCAAAGTCACTCATTGTGAATAGTCCCTGCTGCAGACAAGGGCAACATTCAATTCAGCACAAGATGGAAGTAACTTATCATTAGATCCTAGGAGGAGGGAGATCTTGGGCCCTTCCCTGGCTCTTTCTCCACATCCTTATTTCTGACAATCAGTAGCTGCTCAGCAAGTTCTCCCCGGGTTAGTTGAAAACCCATAACAAAGTAAAATATATAATCTGTTCTCATCCCTTCATCTCCTGCTGCATCTCATCTCACTCCATTCCTTCAGGGTGATGCTTTCAAATAGTGAAGCTCAAACCTGAGTTGGCTTCTTCATGGTCCAGGGTATCTTCTGTGGGTTATTTTACAGAGTTTTCCTCACTTGGACATTTATCTGCTCCATTCCCTTCCCAGAAGCTCTTCCTCAGCTCCTCAGGCTCCCTGTGCCATGGCCAGCTGGGGATGGGGTCACCAAGAGTGAGAGAGGGGAATCCCACTTGATTCCACAGTAGAATTTGGTCTCTTGGGAAACACAGGCTATTAGGTTGGAAACAATCACTCTCAAACAATTTCTAGCTTGAGTGATGATAGTCCCTGGGAAGGTATGGAGGGGAAAACTAAATCTCCAGTTCAGGCTGGTGGCAGCCCAGATGACAGCAATGGTGGCAGGAGTGCCAGAACTGAGAGCAGAGCTGAAGTGAGATGGAGCTGCAGAGCTGTATAGTTTGCCATGGTGTTTGACTACAGTTGTGCAGCCAAAAACTACACAAAATACACAAACCAGGAGAGGGTATTTGCTGTCAGCAGCACTCCTGAGCTTAGGATTTATTTGTTTGGTGTGTGGTTTTATTCCCTGGACATGAGACACTGTGATGTGGCACTTTGTGTATCAGGAACAGCGTTGTGAGTAGAGACCAGGGAAGTGACCTTCCCCCTGTGCTGGGCACCAGTGAGGACCCACCAGTGGAGAAAAGGAGGCTGAGGGAAGACCTCACTCTCTGCAACTCCCTGAAAGGAGGATGTAGCCAGGAGGGGTTGGGCTCTTCTCCCAATTCACAGGCCTATGGGACAAGAGGAAATGGCCTCATGTTGCTCCAGGGGAGGATTAGGATGGATATTAGGGAAAATTTTTATATAGAAAGGGCTGTCAAGCATTGGAAGAGGCTGCCCAGGGAAGGGGTTGAAGCACCATCCCTGGAGAGATTTAAGAGCTGAGCAGACACAGTGCTTAAAGCTATGGTTTAGGGCTGGTTTTTGGACTGGACACGATGATCTGAAAGGTCTCATCCAGGCACAGTGATTCCATGATTCATGAATCATAGAATTTCAGGTCACACCTGAAATGTCTCAACTGAGAACGAATCACTGCAGGGGAGTGGACACAGCCTGGACATGATTGAGTTACACAAACCAGAGAAAGTCCCAGAGCCCGAGTGTTGTTTCAGGCAGCTTGAACTGATGCCACTGTGGGTTGAGTCTGCCCTCCCTGAGCTGGGAAACCAGGATGGAAATACTTCACTGCTGCTGCTCTGATGATATATTGGTCCAGATTTAACTTGGCCCATTTTCTTTGGCATTCTCCACATGGTGCTACCTTTGGCACCGCGCTCTTCTCCAGCAGTTCCTGATGCTGTATGTGTGTATATGTATTACAAGGACAAAAGGGAATGATTGCCATCATCTAGTCTGACCTCCTTTTTCAGGACAGGAATAGCCTTGTGTTAATTAATTATCTTTTAGGGGAATATACTATTTAGAAAAAATTCGGAACCTGCCTTACTATCTTCTGGTGGTGATGAATAGTTTGGGTTGGAAGGGTCCTTAAAGATCCTATAGTAAATTCACTACAATCAAGGCAAATTATATAAAGCCTGAAATTATGCGTGATGAGGAAGAAGTAGCTACTGATGTTGTAGAGAAGCTGAACTGAATTTGTTAATGGTATCACAAACAGTGGCACAGCGAGAGGCTATGGCTTAATCAATACTTATATGGCCATAAATATTGATTTTATAAAAATTCAGGAGGACTGAATGGATGAATAAGAGGCTCCTGGACAAGCTCAAAAGCTACAACCCAGACATAGACATCAAGGATAACAAGAATAACTGTAATTACATCAGGGATAAAGGCAAGACTAGGGAAGATGGAGGTGCTTGCTGGAAGGAAAGAGGAGGCTGGGTCACTCAGCATGTAAGAAGTCTGAAGGACTTCATTGGCAAGGTTCTGACCACAATGCTCAAGTGGCAGAAGCCAAAAACACAGACTATGAGAATGAAGAAGTGCCCACTGTAAGAGAAAATCAGGTTGGAGACCATCTAAGGAACCTGAAGGTACATAAGTCCATGGGACCTGATGACATCCATCTATGGTTGCTGAGGGAGCTGGCTCATCAAGTAACTAAGCTGCTTTCCATTATATTTGAAAATTGGTTGCAGTCTGGTGAAGTTCCCACTCTCTGGAAAAGGGGAGACATAATGTCTATTTTCAAATAGGGGAAAAAGGAAAACCTCAGGAACTACAGAGCTGTCAGTCTCCCATCTGTGCCTGGCAAGATCCTCCTGAAATCTCTGCTAGGGCACATGGAAAATAAGGAGGTAACTGGTGATGGCAGCCTGGTTTTACCACAGGCAAGTGTCCTGGTTTGAGGTGAAATAGAACAAATTTTCTAGTTTGTAACTTCACTTTTCAGCTTGGCCTCTTCTGTCTGACTGAACTCTGAAACCAACTGCACATGGTTCAGAAATTCTTCACTCTCAGGCTAAGACCTGATAATACCAAGGAATGGGATGCAAGGGGCTCTTATTCTCATTTATCACTATGGTGATCAAGGTCAGAAAATTCCTCATTTGCCCCCCCAGGGGTTGGAAATGGAAAAACGTAGAGTGGTCCTACCTGCAGGGAGGAGAGGACAGGACAGGTGACCCAAAACTGACCAACAGGAGTGTTCCATCCCATCTGTCCCATGCTCAGTATAAAAACTGAGGATTCAAAGGGTCATCTCCCTCTTTCCTAGGCTGACATCTAGGAAAGACTCTGTCTTTGATCCTGATCCAAGCTCTCCTAACTCCAGATCAGAATGCAGTTCCTGACCATCACTGACCCCTGGGATCTTCCTTGTGTCTGCTGGGGACTGAATTGTCATCCTGGGAGCTTGTATACATTGTATATCTTTTTATCTTCTTCCTTTAAATTTTATTTATGATTTCATTATCTATTAAAGTAGTTTAGGATTCTTCTAAGCTCATAAATCTCTTCATTGCTTTCTCTCTTCTCTTTTGGGAGAGGAGTTGGGAACCATCAGTCATTTGGAGTGGCCTTTTGTGCCTCACCTGAGACAGCAAGTCACGCCTGACAGATTTGGTGGCCTTCAACAATGTTTCCACAACATTGGTAGATAAGGGAAGAACAAACAACATCACCTATCTGGACTTGTGCAAAGCCTTTGGTACTGTCCTACATGACATCCTGGTCTCTAAATTGGAAAGGTGTGGATTTGATGGATGGGCCACTCTGTGGATAAGGAACTGGCTAGAAGACTGCACTCAAAAGGTTGCAGTCAATACTTCAATGTCCAAGTGTCAATCAGTGACAAGTGACATTCTTCAGGGCTCATAACTATGACTGCTGCTGTTCAACATCTTTGTTGGTGACATGGTCAGGGGGATCGAGTGCATCCTCTACTAGTTTGTCAGTGACCAAGACAAGTGCAGTCAACACACTGGAGGGAAGGGATGCCATCCTGAGGGACCTGGACAGGCTGGAGAAGTGGGCTCATGCCAACAGCATGAAGTTCAGCTAGACCAAGTCCTGGACCTGGAACAGAGCAATCCCAGGCACAAATAAAGGCTGGGTGGAGAATGGCAAGAGAGCAGCCCTGTGGAGAAGCTTGCAGCCCAGAAACCTTGTAGTCCCTGGGCTGCATCAAAAGAGGTTTGGCCAGCAGGTCAAGGGAAGTGATTCTACTCCTCTGCTACTCTCTGGTGAGGCCCTACCTGAAGTACTGTGTGCAGGTGGAGACCTCAGTACAAAAAGGACATGGACCTGTTGGAGTGGGGCCAGAGGAAGCCATGGAGATAATCCAAGGGATGGAGCCCCTATGCTGTGATTAGGGACTGAGAGAGTTGGTGGGTTCAGCCTGGGGAAGGCTCCAGGGAGATATTAAAGACCCTTCCGGTCCCTAAAGGGGCTGCAGCAAAGTTGGGGAGGGACTCTGGAGCAGGGAGGGGAGCCATGGGACAAGGGGGGAGGGTTTGATACCGAAAGAGAGAGACTTGGGTGAGATCTGGGGGAGAAATCCTTTACTGGGAGGGGGGTGAGCCCTTGGCCTGGGTTGCCCAAAGAAGCTGTGGCCACCCCACTGCTGGAGGGGGTCAAGGCCAAGTTGGATGGGGCTTGGGGTGACCTTGGCTGGTGGAAGGTGTCCCTGCCCAGGGCAAGGGGGTTGGAACTAGATGATCTTTGAGGTTCCTTCCAACCCACACCATTCTATGTTTCTATAATATGCAAACAGCATCTGCAGACAGAGGAACTCAGAGTGGTGCTGGCTGCATCCTGCCAACGGTGGCAAATCAAAGGGTCTCACAGCTCATTACAGAAACTGAGCAAAAGGGAAAGCACGTTCCCAGCTTATCAGGCCACCTCCTCTGTGAGCTCTCTGATCTACTTTTCCAGTGATTGTTCCTGACCCAGGTGAAGCCCCTGAGAAATCTCACAGTTCATAGCCTGCAGCTAAACGGGCATCTGCAAGCAGCCACAGTGAGGATCTGGGGAGCATGGCACACACAATAGGACTCGCCAGCTGGAAAATTCCACTCCTCTTTGTTGCAGCAGACCACGATGGAGCATTTGAGAAGCAAGTCTCATCCGTGGCATGCTTCTCTCCTCATCAGGCTACAGCTCTGCTTTGCTCTGGTGAATTGTGCCACATTTCCCAGGATCCCTGCACTATCTGTCCAGCCCTGTTGTAGTGCTGTGACAAGAGGCAGCTCTGGACCTCTGTCCTGCCTCCTTTGTTCTGCTTTAGAATGTTTTTTTTTTTTTCAGCACAAAGTGGCAGGAAGGGTTGAGCTCCAAAGTGGGGAAGACAGAGAACTAACCTCTTCTCCTCCTCTGGCTGCATGGAGCAAAAGGAATCAGTTCCTCTGAGACTTTCACTCCTTGCCTTTCTGCTAATTGATCAGCTCTGAACAACTTCTCACTCCTAACTGACTCAAAACCCACTCAATTCCTTAATACTGGTGAAATAACAGCAGCCTTTTCTTACTTAAAGACTATCAAACCATGAACTGTAAAGGGATACTGATAAATATCAGCCCTCCAGCACTGATGGAATCCTGACTGACAATGTGAAAGTGTCCATGTGCTCCCATCTCTCACTCTGCCTCATTTGAGCACATTTCCCCCCCTTTCTGGCACATTCCCACACAGGCACAAGCTCTTACCTTCAGAGTTTGCAGCGGCACTCTCTCTGGGTTTGTTTAATTCCCTGTCAGAAAGTGAGAAAAGTCCGTAAGTGCCTGGGCAGAAAGCTTCGTGCTACAATGTCACTCAGGTCACCAGCACACAGCCAGGGCTGACCAATGAGAAGAAATCCCATGGGAATCAGAGGTCTGTAAAACCTGGAAACTCTGTTCCATGCTGTGAAGGTGGCATTGCTGTTCCTTGCCTTACTGTACAATGAAACAAACCTTAGGATTTAAGTGACAAATCAGGGAAGGAATCTATGGTAAAGCCACATTTCAGAGCAGAGCTCCAAGACATTGGCTGCTGCAGGTTCACTGGTATGAGACCCTGACAGATCTAGCTATCAATCTAGAAGCTAGAATTAATTTGAACCTGTAGCTTTCTGAATGCACACAAAAATGTTAGGTATCTTGGAAAATGCTGATTCTGCTTCTTCACATGTTTTGGCAGGACATTACTAGCTCTAGGCATCAAGTATCAATATCAGAGAAACAAAATTTTTTGAAAGAAATCACACTTGAAGCCCATAAATTGCTGAGTAAAACTACTGATAGCTTGATATCCATGTTTGTCATTGGTATTATATCCCTCTTTTTAGTTTAAAGGAGCAAAAATATTTGGATCAGGAAGCTCCCTCTTTGGAGGTGTTTAAGACCAGGCTGGACAAGGCACTGAGCAGCCTGATGTAGTGGGAGGTGTCCCTGCCTATGGCAGGGGGGTTGGAACTCGATGATCTTTAAGGTCCCTTCCAAACTGAATTGAATTATTCTATGATTATTCTATTCTATGACTTTTCCCCATCACACTCCTAAACCACAGATGTCTCACTCCTGAACGGCTGCAGAGCACCCACTGCTGCCGGTCATGGGACACACAAGCAGCACAAAACAATCACCCAAGGGATCCGATGTCTGCCCTGCAGCAGGAATCCTCTGCCGGTGCTGAGAAGGAGGGGAGAGAGGTGCAGGCAGCTTGGAAGGATTTTACTTAGGAACTAAAACTTCAATTCCATGCTAAGCTTCCCCTTTGGACAGGTTTCTAGATGATATACAAGTTTCATCCACGTTTAAAATATTGCCTCAAAAAAGGTCAGTTAGCACTTCTCAGGTCAGCTAATTCCAAATGCATTCTCAGGAGAGGGACTGAGATGTAAAAAAGTGATTCTTGCCCAGTCTAACCAGCATCTCCAGTGATCTAGCACTAACATGAATTCCTGAGTTCTGGTTAAAGTGTGTATCTTGCATAGTTGTGGTAGAAAATGTGAAGGACTGGCCTGCGTGCAGAGTCCTGACTCTGCCCAGAGCAAAGCTGCACCTTGAGGGTCAGGAGTGTGGGAGCTTCTGATCACAATAACCTCGATTTGCATAAACTCTGCAAGTCCAAATTATATTAGAGATATCATAGAATAGTTTGGATTGGAAGGGACCTTAAAGATCATGTAGTTCCAACCCTCCTGCCAGGCAGGGACACCTCCCTCTCATCACCTATTTCCCTGACAATGGGAAATGGCACAGAATCTCTGAAAACTGAAAGAAAGAGATTTTCCTGACCCCTGCAATTCCCTTACACCTTTGGGAGTCCTGCCTGCTTTTGGGATTACCAAGCAGTAATCTGAGCATTACCTTTCTAGAGTTCTCACCACACCTTCAGGCTGAGGTCCTGGAGAAAAGCCTGTGAAGGACTTGGGAGGCAGAAGGAGCCCAAGTTTGCCCAAGAACCACCCTTGGCTTGCTCAAATTGAACCACAGCATTTGCAAACACCCTACTGCAGAGTAAAGCCACAAACCACTCCTGAAGGTGGAAAGAAACCCTTTGGAGAGGGGCAGTGAGCTACAAGGACCACATCCATGGCTCACTCTGGGCAGGCACTGGGCAATGGCAGCAGGAGCTGTTGGGTGGGAGAGAAAAAGCAGAAAGGAATCAAAAGGTCTGAAGTCAGGTCTTGCAGCTGAGAGCTGATAACATTGACTACACCTGCTGCTAACTGGGGGCACAGAGCCATAGGATGAAGGGCAATGGGTTAAATGATAGCAGGGCAGAGTTACATGTGACATGAGGAAGAAGTTTGTGCCCATGAGGGTGGGGAGACACTGGTCCAGGTTGCTCAGTAAGGTGGTGGAGGCCCCATCTATGCCTGGAGACATTCGAGGCCAGGCTTGCTGAGGCTTTGAGCAACCTGATCTAGTGCAGAATTTCCCTGTCACTGCAGGACTAGAAGGTGGCTTAGAAGGTCTCTTCCAACTCAATACTTTCTATGATAATGCTGTCTGCTATCCATAACAAAGCAGTTACAAAGCCAAATCAGGACCTTCTCAGGGCACACAATCACACACTGGGATCCTTGGGAAAGGCCAGACTAGCTCTGTTCCCAGTCCTGAATGTAACTTCCTGATTTCAGGGTGGGTTCTACTGGACCAGCTATTTCAGCTCTGTGTCCCTTGCTGGGTGTCTGTGTCCATACTATGTGTCAAATAAAAGCCAGAGCAAAAACCTGAGGCAGGGCTGGCACATCCTGCAGTCCTCGGCACCAATTCTGCAGCACTGAACAAACACAGGTGAAGAAATGCAATTGCAGATTTCTATGTGTCGGATTTAGCTCTGAGTCCGTCCTGGTTTAACTGGAAAATGGAGAATTTTTCTCTTTGGGCATGCATGATGTTTTCTAGTTTTTACCTTCTCCGGACTTTCCTGTTGTCCCACACCTTTTCTGAAGTCTGTAGTATCTTAACAGGGATGTAGAACACAAAGCAAAGCCTCTTAGGAGTAGTGATTAGAATTAAAATCTTGCTTTAGTCTGTCCAATGGCAAAATTTCAGATCTCCTGAGGATTTTATTTTATCCTTTTGCAGTAGAGCCTTTTCCAGAGCACAGTGGGCCTGTAAAAACACAAGATGCTAGTTCTCCAAATCTCCTGCAGTCCTCTTAGCAGGACAAGAAATGAAATCTAGGATTTTCTGGTAACCATCCTACACTGATTTGTTCAAGTTTTACTACAAGTGGCATCACAGAGGTCCAAGCAAAAAGAAGGATGTGAAGAGGAGGTTGTGAATCCAGAGAGATGGTGGGAGATCTTAATTTCTTCTCGGTTAATTTGCAGGGGCCATACCACGAACCAGAGCTCTTCTGGGTGTAACAACCTGCCAGAGTTACTCTGAGCTTTTCATAGTGTGTCTATGTTACAGCCACGTCTTTTTCAGCCCTTGTCTCCACCAGGATCAACACTTCTAGCAAAGGAGGGACTCAGCTGAGTTTGGTTATTCAGCAGCTTTGTATTTGTAATTATTTCAACTCACTGATGCAGGCGGCAATGCTGTTTTGCAGAGAACAGTTCCTAGGCAAAGTCCACCATCACTCTGTGCTTTACTGACCTCCTTTTCCAGTTCAGATATTTCCTTTCTGTCTCTACAGTTAAGCAGTATCATTCTCAAGAACCAGCTGTACATCAGCTTCCATAAGAGAGCCACTTGACGTAGCTGTGATCTACTTGGAACTTGACAAATACTTTGGTGCCTCTCCATCCCCATCAGAGAAGGACAGCAATGGACTAAATGTCCTTCACAGAAAATCACAGAATATATAGAATGGTCTTGGAACCATTAGAATGATTGGAAGGGACCTTTCAGATCATGGAGTCCAATCATCAACCCAGCTCTGACAAATGCCATCTCTAAACCATGTCTCTGAGCTTTGTATTGGCCTGGCTCTTAAATCCCTCCAGGGATGGGGTCTCAAACATTTCCCCGGGCAGCCTGTTCCAATACTTAACAAAATTTTTCCTAATATCCATTCTAACCCTTTCCTAGTGTGACTTGAGGTCATTTCCTCTTCTCCTATCTCTGGTGGGGGTCCAGACCAGTGGCATTGGAGGAAGGGGTGCTGCAGCTGAGGGCACTGATGTGTAAAGCAAATGTTACACCGAACTGAGAGAGTGTCATTGCTGCAGGATCAGACTTTGTTGCTACAAACACTCTCCTTGCTCCAGCTCTCATACAAGACTGTAAAAAACTGTGCTGCTGCTTAGCTGCAAGCTGGTGTCTAACCCTGCTGTCCTCTGGGCTTTTAAAGCTTTTCAGAAAACTATGGAAGAGCTGAGGGGACTCTTTAGTGATCAGAGGTCTCTTGGCAATGATTTCTGTGGTCTCAGACTTGGTGTGGCAGGTCACAGAGGGGCATCCGCTTTGGCCCTCTGAATGGTGCTGGATTCTGCCAGAGGCAGCAAGTGCAGTGTCACCAATTTCTCATGTTTTCACTGCTCAGTTCAGGAGCAAAAGGTGGGGTTTGGCCAGGAATACTTGGCATCATCCTTCCTGTCTATGTGAGGTGCCTGCATTGACAGGGACTGTTTGCAAGGGCACAGAGCCTTGCAAAGGATGAAGGACAATGAAACTAGAAAAGGGCAGAGTTAGATGTGACCTTAGGAATAAGTTCTTCCCCATGAGGATGATGAGACATTGTCCAAGGCTGCCCAGAGAGGTGGTGCAAACTCCATCCCTGGAAATATACAAGGCCAGGCTTGATGAGGCTCTGAGCAACTACAAGGGGTTGGGCTAGATGGCCTTTGAAGGTTCCTTCCACCTCAACACATCCTGTGACTCTATCCCAGGTGGTACGTTGCTGCTATGACCCTAATTGTTCCCAGAGTAAAATTTTAGAGGCAGAAGGGTGGAGATGATAGTCCCAACTTGTCAGTGAAGTAGGAGTTGTGTCACCTTGTGTCATGGCAGGAATCTAAACCTGTTGTCCTAGGTCTTTTCCTTTACAGCTCTAATGTTTCCCCACAGCTCCTCCCATTTGATATCTCTTGGGCTGTAACTCCTATAATCTTCCTGGAGGTAGGATGTAAGCAGTGGCAGGAGCAATGTCAAGGGAGACAAATTGTCTGGGGCCTCCTGCACCTGCCCACTCCTGTGGCCATAAAGAACATTGATTTAAGAAATAAGGGCAGGTGTACCTTGGGATCTTCCCCACAGCCTGACCTGAGCATCTCCTGTGCCATGGCCCTTCTTGTTCTCTGGTGTGAGAGTGTGTACCCAGTACACACTTTGGCTAAGCAGAAAGTCTCAGCATCTCTGTCTAATGTCCCCCAAGAGCTGAAGAGAGATGGTAACCAGGGAGGAGTGTGTTTGGGTTACAGGTAGGAAGGCAGAAACACATAGGAGGCCTGTGCTGACTCCTGAGAGGGATCAGTGTTGCTGGAGTTGGTGGTTAACACAAGGACAATGCTCTGGTGACAAAGGTACAAGTGCCCTGCTCAGCATGGCCATGGGGCCAAATCCTGATCCTGAGCTCCAGCCAGAGCTGAACATACAGGGCCTCTCTGGAGAGGGCTATCCCCAGACCCCTTTGTGTCTTATGCTCTGCTCACTCAGTTTTTTCTTTGACATTTCAACTCTAGGAAAATGCCAATTAGAAAAAAAATTGGAATTCATGTCATCAGTGATTTCCCAAGGAAGCATTTCTAACTGTCTAATCACAAAATCATGGTGGTGGTTGATTACCCGCTCTGGCAACATCCTCAGGGACAGACACTGTCCTGGTTTGAGGTAGAATGGGGTAAATTTTCTGGTTTGTGTTTGTACTAATATTTTTACTTGTTATTATTGTGTGTAAGATTGTTTACCGTTGTATAATGTTTAAAGAAAAACGGAGGAATTGGTGGGGGATGGAAACAGGCTAGGGAGTTAACGACGGCCATCAAGCAAGACAAAGGAGAGCGATCGAAGCCTGAGGCAGACCTCGCCAGGTTGGAGCCCAGCCTGGGGGAGGTGCCGACAAGGAACTCGTGGTCGGCTGTACCGGAAAGAGGAAGGAGAGAAACTGCAAGGGGAGGGTTCTACATTGATGGATGTAACATGTGACCAATGGAGTATTCCATCCCATCTGCCTCATGCCCTAGTATAAAAGCTGAGGGATCGAAGAGTCAGTCTCTCTCTTCC
>VZTY01019361.1:62322-93999 GCA_013400935.1 Turnix velox
ACCTTTTTTTGTCTCTTCCTTTTGATTTCGCCTACCGTTTCATTATTTATTAAAGTAGGTTGGAATTCTTCCTAATTCCTAAATCTCCTCCTTCCTTCCTCTCCTCTCTTCAGAGAGAGGAGGGAGGGCCATCTGTCTCTGGGGGGACTAATTTATTAATTTTGGCCCAAAACCAGCACAGACACAGACAGATATGATCCCACCACATCCCCAGGCTTTTATTCTTCCTTAATACACATTGCAGTTTTGAACATCCACAGTCTGGATTTCCCATTTTGCCAGTTGTTGATGATGATGTTGTTTAAGGTGATATTGTTTATGATAATATTGATTTGGCTGCTGTAGTTGCTAGGCCACACTCCATGATATCTGAGAGCTCATGGCAATCAGGTGAAGTCCCTGGTGACTGGAGAAGGCAAACATCACACCCATATTCAAAAAGGGTAGAAAGGGGGATACCAGGAACCCCTGACCAGTCAGTCTCACCTCTGTGCCTGGGAGGATCATGGAGCAAATGCTCCTGGAAGCTGTGCTATGGCACATGGAGGACAGGGAGGTGATTGGAGACAGCCAGCACAGCTTCACCAAGGGCAAGTCCTGCCTGACCAACCTAGTAGCTTTCTGCATCAGTAGATATGGGAAGACCCATGGATATCACCTACTGGACTTCTGTAAAGCCTTTGACACAATCCCCCACAACATCCTTCTCTCTAAGTTGGAGAGAGATGGGTTTGACTGTCTGGTGGCTAAGAAACTGGCTGGATGGTGGCATCCAGAGGGTACCTGTCAGTGGCTCCATGTCCAGGTGGAGAGGAGTGACAAGATCCATGCTGGGACTGGTGCTGTTTAAAATCTTAATCAAGACATAGACACTGGAATTGAGTGCAACCTCAGCAAGTTTGAGGATGACACCAAGTTGAGTGGTGTAGTCGACACATGTGACAGAAGGGATGTCACCCAATTGGACCTGGACAGACTGTAGATGGGCCTGTGCCAACCTCATGAGTTCAACAAGGACAGGTGCTGCAATTGGGCCAGGGCAGTCCTTCTTAGCAACAGACTGGGAGGGGGTACTATTGCCCCTTGTCCTATTGCTCCTTGTCCTGGCAAACAGCCCCTCCCCAGCTTCCTTGGAGGTATCTTCAGGTACTGGGAGGCTGCTAAAAGTTCTCCCCACAGCCTTCTCTTCTCCAGGCTGACCAGCCCCCACTCTCTCAGCCTGTCCTCAGAGCAGAGGTGCTCCAGAATTCGCATCAACCTCATGGTCTCCTCTGGACCTTCTACAAAAGGTCTGTGTCATTATTGTAACTGAGGGCTCCAGAGCTGGACACAGGTCACGTTTTAGCACAATTTTCAGCCTCCTGTGGGAAGCAAAGCCTGGCCCTCGCCTTTCAGGCTGAGGAATCCTCTTGCTTGTTATCCTAGCCCTCCATCTAGTGGGTGCTGCAGATGACACCACAGCCTCAGGAGGGCTGAGCCATGGCCTCCGGAGACCAGGGTGCTCTTTTGAGGTGATCCAGAAGCTACGCCCAGATGAGAAGGGCTGTGTGCCTGTAGGAAGCAATTTAAATCCCAGAGTTTCACTCAGCTGGACTGTTCATTACAAGCAAAGTAATTAAAACAGAAACACTCCTCTCCATGCTTTGCAGTTCATTGCCCCATGCTGTCACAGGAATTCCATACAGTTCCTGGAGATGCTGAGTAAATCCTATAATACTCTCTTATTTCTATAATCCAGGGCCTTTTATGCGATACATTGAGTAGGTGAGTAGCTTGACTTGCAAATCAATCCATTGATAGGACTTATTGATCTTCTCACCATAGAAAGTGTTTTACCTCATGGATTTTGCCACTGAAATCACTATGAATCCTTGCAGATGGGGATATTACAAAGATTTAAATTTCCCAACAGGCTGAAAGCCTTCTGAAATTATACCAGATGCCAAAGACAAGGTGTAGGCTGTGTGTAGTTGGTTGGTTCCTCACACAGGCTTCATCAAAGCTGTCAGATGACCTCTTTCCTCACAGCTGGAGAAAGATCAGAAGCATTCCTTCCTTGGGGAAAAAAAAAAAGCTCAGTTCTCCCAAAGTGAAAAATAAATATTTCATAAGAATTCACCAGCTGAAAACATACCTGGTAGTAACCAACATCACCATCATGTCATTTTAAGATCCACACAACAGCTTCTGTGCAACTGTTAGTTTGTGATGATGAGCCATTGCCTTCACAGTCACAGGTGCCTTGAAACACGGCCAGAAAATGTGTTTTATTTATAGTTTTCACTT
Organism: Turnix velox; assembly: GCA_013400935.1. Taxonomy (NCBI): domain Eukaryota; kingdom Metazoa; phylum Chordata; class Aves; order Charadriiformes; family Turnicidae; genus Turnix; species Turnix velox. Next base: position 64,609 of record VZTY01019361.1, read on the forward strand.
CCAGCAAGCAAATGTTTGTAGATCTGTGGCTTGGCAGCTGTTCAATAGTCCAATGTCATTAACACCGGGTTGTTAATGCTTCTGGCTGAAGATCATGATCCACAGGAGATCTCAGACTTCACAAGAGGGACCGGGATTCTATTCAACCATCATTCTGAAGAAGGTCAAGAAATGGTCTGGCAGCTGGGAAGGCCTGAGACATCAACCGAGTTTGGCATAAACCCACTGGTGACGAAAAATGAAGCCCTAACCTTCCTCAGGGTGTTCATCCCTGCCATCTCTCTTGCACCACACAGAGTCAGTCCTCTAACAAGTCCTCTGAGAAGTAATTCCATCAGTTTCGAGACTAGTTAAATAAAACAGGGCTTTAATTGGATTCATTCAAGCAGAACCTGACTTACACAGAAGCTTGGATATACTTCCTAATTAATGATGGTCACTGCAAGTCCTAGAAGTGCTGCTAGGAGGGAGGCCTCTGATACAACTTTCTGTTAGAGCCAGGTCCACCAACAGCAGCAGACAAGATGGTACATCTCCTGACCAACATGATGTGAACATTCTTTCTGGTGAGGGTGGTGAGACACTGGAACAATAGAGAAGTTGTGGATGCCCTCTCTCTGCAGGTGTTTAAAGCCAGGCTGGACAAGGCACAGAGCAACCTGATCTAGTGGGAGGTGTCCCTGCCTATTACAGGGGGGGTGGAACTAGACGATCTTTAAGGTCCCTTCCAACCCAAACTATTCTGATTTTGTGATTCTATGAACATCAAGTGATGTCTGACTGTCCAGGGCACTAATAGAGTGACAGAACTGGGAAAGACATAATTTTTACCCCTGATGCTGTCTTCACTGTGAAGCCTGTTTCTTATCTTGCTGATGGATGCTTCCAGTTATCAAAATGCCAAGAGATACTGTTACTATCATGCTATGGAACACAACACTTTGGATGGAAATCCTTCAGGGTCTGAACTCATCCAAATTACAAAGTCTCAGAAGTAGAAAACCTTCATACAGGTTTGTCAAATTTGTCAAAGTCATGGTGACTTTTAGGCCATGTCCCTTTAGAAATGCTGACCTAACAATAGTACTAATCAGAAAGTATGGCATTTATAGTATCTTAATGGCATGCACCCAAAATAGATTCTAGTTATATCAGCAAGTTGACAAGCTTGCAGGGTACAGATAACTCTTGTAATTAATTTCTAAAAGTCACAGGAACTGTAAAGTTGCTGTGGGTGGAGTTTACTTTTTATTGAAATAATAAAGTGCCAGAATCATATTTACCCTGGTATCATTATAGACTTGAAGGTAAATTAAATGAGAATCTGGCCTTCAAACACTGTTAGGATAGAACTGTTAATTTTTCTCTCATGTTAATGATGCTGGAGAAGTGTGGGCTCTAATTAGAACATGAATAGAGAGTACACTGTGACCTGCTGGCTTTTAAGGTCTAGTGAGTGTAACTTTCTGAGGTATGTTCTTGCTAAATCACTTCCCTCAACTAGGTCACACCACTCACTGTGCTGGCACCCTCTATTCATTAGAGAAGAATGGTACAGTAATTCCTATAATTAAAGTTACCTGACATTTCCATGATAAAATCATGATCATGGTTTCTTATAGTTTTAACAGGCATTTACACAGGCATTTATTTCCCATAATGGATACCTGTATCAGAGTAAGGGCTTAAATTAAAAATGTAATTAGCGTTTTTTTAGATACTCCCACAATAGGTAATTACTTTCATACCTTGTCAGTATTGTTGTTTGGCTCAGTTTGTAGGACATCTGCTTTGGGACAGGAACTTAATTCCATAAAAACTGGAGCTAAGTCAGCCCAATGAATATCCCTGGAAATTATATTCTCATGTGATTAGAGACATGTTAATGTTCCCAGGTAGATTCTCTGCAAAATTCCTGCACCAAGTGGGATGCAGTTCTCCAGGGAAGGGGCACAGAGAAGGTTTGGACCCACACGTGAGCTCAGGCTGCCAGTGGGATATCACCCAGCTGCCAGCACTAGGATCTAACCAGTGGGGATAATAATAAAATCAATTAACGAGGTTAGAAAGGACCTTACAGATCATTGAGTCCAGCCATCAACCCTACTCCAGGAAGCCTCACACCTGGACAGACTTGAATCCCTTGGCTTTCAAGATAAGGAGTCTGATGCTCTACCAACTGAGCTATACACGTGCATGGAATTAAAACATAGAATCATCGGAAGGGACCTTAAAGATCATCTAGTTCCAACCCCCCCGAGGCACCTCCCACTAGATCAGGCTGCTCAGTGCCTTGTCCAGCCTGGCCTTAAACACCTCCAGTGAGGGTCAACCACAACCTCTCTGGGCAAAACATCTTCCAAAGCTGTTCAAAATCTAAGGCTGTGATCAGAGCAGCGACTCGGCTGAGATTAAATAACTAACATTGCAGCCCTGTGAGTGGAGTTTCAGCAGTGCTGCCCAGAGCTGCCGGGATCTCCGGGGCTCACTCTCACAATAGACATTCAAAGGCCTGTCCTACGCCTGCTCTCAGGAGAAAAGGCTCAGAGAGATGTTTATCCAATAAATCTCCAATAAATCTCACAGGAGCATAATTGTCAGGCGGCTATGGATGCAGTAAATGGGTATCAAAGATCTGTTAAAACACTGAGGTTCCGGGAGCCGCAATGATGAGAGGCCAGAGCCAAGGCAGAGGAGAGAGCAGGGTCCAGCCAGATCGCAGGGCAGCGGAGCTTCAAGGGACCCAGGCGCCGGAGGCCTGCGGGGGGCTCAAGGAGCGATGCGGACAGCCGGGACCTGCCACCATCGCGGAGGGCCGCCAGGGGACCGGGGATCCGCCTACCCACCCCGACCGGAGGCGGAACCCAAACGCAGGAACCGCCCGCCCCGCGGAATATCCAGAGAGACCCTCCCGCGCCTGCGCAGAGCCGCCCCGGGGACGGCCCCGTCTGGGCGCGTGCGCCGCCCGGTGGGGCCCGCGGTAAGTCGAGTCCGTCCGGCCGCGCGATGCATTGTGGGCGCGATTGAGGAAGTAAAATGGCGGACCTAGCGAACGAAGGTAGGCGGGCGCTGGCGGTGCGCAGCGGTGTTGGCCGCGGGCCCCGTCACCGGCTCAGCCCTGCGCCGCGGTCTCAGCCCCGGCCCGAGCCGGCCCCCGCGATCAGCAACCCGAAGGGGCTGCCTTCGGAAGCGCCCCCTCCCCGCGGCCTCTCGGTGCCCCGGCCCCTCCGGACAAAGGGAGCGCCCCGCCGGGCCGTTGTATTCCCTACCGGCCCCACGCCGCTCTGCCGGGCCGGATGCGTGGCGGTAGCCGGGGCTGGCGGCTCTGCGGCCGCACCTGCAGCTGCCTTGCAGCGGGCTGGCGGCGGCTCGGCGGCTCCCGGGGCGGCGGCCACAGCGGTGGGTCGGTCGGTGCCGCCGCGCTCCCTGCCCGACCCCCCGGGGTACTCCCGCTCCTTCATGTTCCGTTGGTTTTCAGGGTCGTTGGCAGCAACTTGGGGGCTGTGACGAATCTTTTCTTAATTCTTCCTCGCGTTAATCCTCTCTGAAGCTCAAGGAGTAGCAAGAGACAGTTATGTAAAACTTGGGGAGGTGCAGTATGTCTATATAAAGGGTTTAAAGCTGAAAACCTCTGAAGTAAAGAAATAGGGGCTGTGTTTTTCTCTGAGAGAGAATTAGGAAAACGTGAGCTGCATGATGGAACGACTAGAAATAGTGGATGTAAATGGGAAGAGGGCAGATCCAGGATAGATGTAAGGAAGAAGTCCTTTATGGTGAAGGTGGTGAAGCGCTGGAAGAGGTTGCCGGAGAGGTTGTGGATGTCCCCTCCCCAGAGGTATTAAAGGCCGGGCTGGACAAGGCACTGAGCAGCCGCATCTAGTGGGAGGTGTCCCTGCCTATGGCAGGAGGACTGGAATTGGATGATCTTTAAGATTACTTCTACCCCAAACTAGTCTACGACTGCAGGACACGAGTGCTCTGCTCCAAGGTGTGTAGAATGTACCTTAAGTGGCAGTGGGCATAACAGTTGGCTTTGGGAATGACCAGCTTTCTTCGAAGTCTCTGCAAAAGCAGGTTTGGCCCAGATGGTGCTACCTCCCTTCTGAAGACAGGCTGAAGGAGGTGGGGTTGTTTAGCCTGGAGAAGGCTCAGGGGGGACCTCAGAGTAGCTTCTCTGTACCTGAAGGGGGCTACAGAAAAGCTGGGGTAGGACTTTTGAATAGGGTTGATGATGACAAGTCTAGGAGTAATGGATGCAAATAGGGAGAGAAGAGATATAGGCTGGATTTAAGACGCTCTAATCTCTAGAGTTTATTGCTGGGAGCTCTAGGTTGCCCAAATGCTGTGGATGCCTCCTCTCTTGGTGTTTAAGGCCAGGCTGGATGAGGCACTGAGCAGCCTGGTGTAGTGGGAGGTGTCCCTGCCCATGGCAGGGGGCTAGGAACTAGATGATCTTGAAGCTCCCTTCCAACCCAAACCATTCTATGATCTCTACCCATGAAGGAGAAGGGAGAAATGCCCAGAAGGAGACAAAAAGAAGTGTGTGAGGGCCCTTCTGTAAAGGTTATTTCTTATATTGGAGCTCTGTACTGGTGATAATTGCAGTTGGGAAATTAATGTTAAACAACAGGAAGCAAATAGCTATTGTGGGTGCAGTTTTTGCAGATGAAGGCTTCAGGCAACTGACCACATAATTATGCCGAAGTTACTTGACAAACCCTCTGACAAAGCATCTCTTGGGCTGCCCAGTTCCCAGTGAGCTGTCAGCCCCCAGAGAGGCATAAGTGGTGTGGAGAATAGCACTAAATAGGCAAATGTGTAATGACCATTTGTGAGAAAAGCAGACAGTGCTGTTATTATAATGACTTTATAATATGTCTTGATGGTTTATTGTATTTTTTTCGAGCCAGTAGTTTAGGAATGGCTGTCTGAAGTTGGGCAAATCCATTGCTTCACCTCCCCATTCTAATGGGAAACCCAAAGCCCAGGAGAAAATTCCAAGTTGCATCTATTGGTGCTGATTTGTCTCATGTTTCTAACCCTGCTTCTGCATCTCTGCAGAATCATGTTGTCTACTGGAGGGAAGGGTTGGAAGATGGGAGGAGGAATTGTGGTGCCATCCTTACTTTTTCATCTATTCCTTTTTCTTTTCTTCACACCTGCTCCTGACTCTGCTGACATCCTTTTCCTTCTCATCTCTTCAGTTCTGGTTGCATCTCCTCCCAGAGCTGTCATCTTCATCCTTTGCTGTTCTGTTTCCTTGCAGTAATGATGCAATACAATCTTCTGTGAAATTGAGATCGGCTCGCTTTTCAGCTGTCATCTCTTCTGCTCATTCTGAAATTATTTTTTAGCATTATTTTTCCTTCCTTTGGTCCCATTTTTGGGGTGTCTGTTCTTTGCATACTGGTGCAAACACATGGCACCCTGCTGAAAGTTGGTGGATTCCATAGCCTTTCTTCTACTTGGCTTCTCCTACTGACAATGATGTTCTTAGGGGACTGTTTTCTCCTTTTTCTTTGAGGTGTTTGAACAATAGCTTTTCTTATTTTTTCACACGTGTGAGACTTGCTTAGACTCTTACCTTTTTGATCTCTCCTGCAGACCCCCTGGCCTTAGGAAGTGCTGTTTTGTATTGCTAGTGTCCTTTCATCTTACTCGTGCAGAGCTCTCTTAACCTGTTGCTGTTGCCATGGCACCCCTTTGTTTTAATTAATTAATTGTGTTTTTTCCTCCGGTGTGTTAATTTTCATTATCTTCTGGATTCTGATATCTCCCTCAGTCTGTTGTCTGTCTTAAACCACAACTAAGGGGTCAGTATTGCCCCCAGGTTACTACTCCATTACTGTCCTTTAAGCCTTCAAACTGTTTTAATGAAAGATCTCTCTGTGATTTATTTCTTCCAAGTTACAAATGTTCCCTCTGATACTCTCTTAACTGCTTCACTTTCCTCAATCTAACCATTCCTTGAATTTTCCCATTGACTTGTTTTTTCTTTGAGTCAGAGAAACTGCTCAGTAGGGGTGTGATGGCAAGGTGGATCTTGTCAGAAGGTTGTTTAAGTGGTTCCTTGGCTTCAGAGACGGGGAGGGAAGGATGAGGTGATCCAAGTTCCGCTTTTGGAAGTTTGTGCCATGAAGTTTCCTGGGAACAAGTCCTGGCCTTATCATTGCCCTTCATTGTGAGAGGAGATGGCATGGATCTAGTGAAGAGATGGAGAGAGGGACTTCTGCCTGGGTGTGTGAGGTTTCATTAGCTCTGTCAGGAAGCTTCAGTGCTGTTATCATAAAGGCTGGCATTGTGAAAAGACTGCCATTTGCTCATTGAAAAGCAGGAGTTTTGAAAGTTATTGTTACTGCTGAATTAAATAGTTACCCAGTGGTGTTAGAAATTTTCTGTGAAGTCCTTGGTCCTCTTTAGCTGCATTGTGTCTTAAAACTTCATGTGACAGTAAAGCACTATGGAGCATTAACATTGAGTATGTGTACATAAAACTGAATACTTCTCTCATCAACTTGCTCTTAATGCACAACTAGTAATTTGTATATAACTTGCTGCCAAGGCTGCTCTGAAGATGAAAAGGTTCCCTTTACGAATGAGTTCCTTTGTCATCTTACTGTCACTGAAAAGGTACAAGTTTATCTTGAGGCTAAAACTTGGTTTTCCTACTTGGCATTTCCCTTTTAATAGATTCCTGTGCTTGCCTCATTGGCAAACTCTCCTTAGACGCTAAACACAGTGAATTTTGTTTTCTCAGTCTGCAAAGCATGTACTTCATAATGTTTTCTGCCTTAAATTTACAGAAGAGACTATTGAAGCAGCTCTTCTAAGAGTAAAAATACCATTCCTTTGCCAGATGTGGATGATGCTGACGTTGCTTCTGTGCTGTTTCTCGAGTCTCTTTGCCTGCCTGTAGAATTCTCTTCCTTGCAGTAGCTTTTAAAGAGAGGAAGGTGTTTTGTTTCTCTGAGGGATAAAGCTGGCACGTGCCACTGTCCCTTACCTGTGTAGACCTGAACAAGATAAACTAGCACTGGGTTAGGCTGAGTGATGCCTGAGATTTCTATTTGGATTTTTAGAGTTGTGTTTTTGGGTTTGTTTTTTTTTAAATACTTCTAAGAATTCACATCCAAATGCTGGAAAAGTCTGTTGCATGTATGAGACAGAACTATCTGAATGCTTTAATGATCTTCGTTGACACTTTATAGCTGTTTAATCTAAATTGCACAGTAGTTGGGATTCCTTGTGGTTTTCTTCCTGTGATGCAAAAATAAGATGCTTTTTTCCATTTTTACTCTTAAAGTTTGCATTATCTGACATACCTAAGCTGAAATAGTAGAATTACCTAACACAGAGGGTAACTTACTTAGATATGGAATAACGTGTGCTCTGGAAACATAAAAGGTTTGTGCTTTAAATGTGGAGGGAATTTTTGTTTAATCTTAAAGATGTAGAAATATTCTGCCTTCCTGTCCTTCTGTGGTATGATTGTCTGGAAGCAGTCTGTTTCTTCATGTCGTTGGAGATAGTGAAGAGTCTGAAAATGAACCAGGTCATCAGATGTTGCAAAAAGCAACTTGTTAAATTTTGAGAATAATTCAAAAGTACCTTCTTTCCCTGCTGTCATTTCTGTTCACCATGGCATCACTTATGATGTCTGACTCTGAGTGACCCAGTCATTTTTCCTCTGCTTTCTGGTGTGAAGGATAGTTGGACTTTGCTCTTTTTTTGGCCCTCAGCTCCTGCTGTGGTACCTGCCTCACTGCTTTCATTCTCTTACTGGGTGCTGGAAGAGTCTTGTGTTGTTATCAATACCTTTAGAATTTTATAATGCTGCAAACTCTCTGTATCTCTTCATGTATATTTTTAGCATGTTTATTCCACTCCTTATAACTTAAAATAGTTTCAAGTTGAAAAAAAAAAAAAACTTTTGTAACCTGAGCTGTTCAAATATGCATTGTTAAACTTATTTTCTTTGCCATAAGGACAGTCAAACTGTGGAAGAGCTCCTGTACATAAATGACTCCAGAAAACTGAACTAGGAATGAGAACTGAAAGCTGAAGCCAGATGTTTGAATGGGAAGTTTGGTGCTGGATATTTTTTTTTTTTTTACAAGATAATGGATGATTGAGAGCCTTAATACTTAAAATGTCTTCAGTAACTGATGGCTTTGAAACTATTTCCCCAAACATTAAGGCTCAGAAGAATATGCACTGTTTAATGGAGGTGATGAGGTGAGATGATCTAGCGATCCCTTCTTTGGTTGGAATTAGGGAGACATTTCCAGCATTGTGGTCTTGCTGCACTCTAGAAAAGACACTGGGAGTAAGTGTTCCCTGATGAAGAGCATGCCTGGTGAGCACTGAGTCCTGTCTCCTCACTCTTCCTGTTGGTGCCATCGTGTCCAGTGGTCTCACAACCAGCTAGAGTGATAGTGGGATTCCTGAGTGCTCCCTCAGTGGAGAGAAACTCCTGTGTGTGTGTCACAAGTGGTGCCTTTTCCAGGCACCACTTGGCTTACAGGATGGGCCTAGACACATTCTAATATTTGGAGGGTTTTCCCCTCTCTCCATTTTCTTTTTTGATTCTTCCATCCAGTAACTTCTTTTGTAAGCTTTCTGCTGTTCCTCCCATCCCTGTCCTCACTATTCTCTCATCACTCTGTCTCCTGTTTTGTTCTGTTCCTTTGCATCAACATCATTGACTCCCCATTCTAGGCTTTTGCCAGCCATCCCATCTTCCTTGTGCACTGACATAGTTGGATCTGCTTTTTTTAATCGTTTGCTTCCTTCTCTCTTGATACTTCAATCCTTCATTAAGGACTAAATAGAGAGTAGTTTGGCTTTCTGTGGAATTTGCTACAGGAAGCTCATGTATGTGGTGCATGACACAATCAAGTCTCACTTTGGGGGAGGTCCCCAGAAGGAAAGAACACTAATATAGGATTTCATTGACTGGTTTGTCTGTCTTGGATAGTGCCTGCTCCTTGTTAATGAATACACACGTGGTGTAAAGTAATGATCATTCCTTTGAGGGTGAAGAGTTGTAAAGTTGGTCCTTTTGTGATGGAGCCTCCCATGAGAGACTTGTCCTGGCTTTGAGGAAAGCCAAAAGGATCCCTAGATTGTCTCAATACACTGTTTTGGTTTTTTGGGGTTTTTTTGTTTGTTTTGGGGTTTGGGGTTTTCTTTTTGGAACAGGCACGGCACTTTAGGCTTTGCTGAGGACCTTTAGTTACTGCTGTTTAATTTTTGAAACAGATTGTCTGTGTTGCTCTTGTTAATAAGCATGTCTGAGATTCAGTGGTATTTGATGGATAGAAAAACTCAGGAAAAAAGAGATGGGGAAAGAACAGGCAAAACTCTGCAGTAAGGAGCTTAATTTCATGATTAATTTTTGCAGAACAAGTTACACTGGTCTTGCAAAATAGGTCTTACAGTGGTTTTCCTGGGTTATCCCCCTGAGTTAGGCGTGCAGAGTGTCAAGAGTGTTTTCACCCCCTCACAAATAAATGCATGGAGTACTTGGATTAGCAGCTCTGATTGTTGGGTGTCAGGTGAAGTTTCACACTTTCAGCAGCTGGCAAAAGAACTGTCTGATCCCCTTTACCTTATGTGACACAAGTGCTTTAATGAATTTATAGAGAGTTTCATGATGTCTTGTTTTGGACACAAGGTAATTTTTATTTTCTTTTTTTTTATGGTCCTCTAGAAGTCATAAAAATTTTCTTAAATGTCAAGTCGTCTTTGTAAGAAAGAATAATTTAAGATGCAGTTTTGCTAAGAAATTAGCCCAAATGCATCTCTCCCTGAATGAGTAGTTTCTGAGCTGTCTCACTCCAAGCATAGACTTCAATGTTGTGCTTGGGTTTAGCCCCCCAGACACACAGAGCACATTCAGCATGGAATCGGTGAGCCCTGTTTCTCTCCAAATAAAGCTAATATCCAGGGTGTATCAGTCAGTTAAACTCTCAGAATAAAATTAATTTTTTTTATTAGGGACAATGGAAAAAATGCATTCTAGAGATTCATTCTATTCTAGGTGAGTAAATGCTGATGTGATTTTTCTAGGAAATGGTGTCCTATTAATATTTGAAGTGGAACTTCAAGTAGAAAGCAGAGGGGCTCTTAAATTGTGCAGAGAATGCTGGTGTCTCTGTAATAATATGCACAGAATATGTGCTCTGAATTGCAGAACTGTAAATGTTGGGGATTTAGGATGTTTTAAAGGTTTCAATGATAACGAAATACAAGTAGAATGGATTGTCACAGTGGGGTGAGCTTTAAGAAGGGGTGTGGGGGTGTGAACTGCCTTCTACAGGCAGCTGACAGGAGCCTCAAATACTCAGGTTCTTGTTCTGGGGCCCTCAGTTGAAGAAGGACAAGGGACTGCTGGAGAGAATCCAGTGCAGAGACGCAAAGGGATGAAGGGATTGGAGCATCTCCCTTCTGAGGAAAGGCAGAGGGAGTTGCTCCTCATTAGCTTGGAGGAGGGGAGACTAAGGGGTGTCCTCATTCATGTTTATGAACATTTAAAGTGTGAGTGCCAGGAGCATGGAGCCAGGCTCTTCTCAGTGACACCTGATGGTAGGACTTGGGTCAATGGGTGCCAGCTGGAACACAGGAGGTTCCACAGAAATAAAAGAAAAAACTTCGTCAGGGTGAGGGTGAGAGAAGTGTCCCAGGCTGCCCAGAGAGGGTGTGGGATCTTCTCTGGAGACATTCAACCCTGTGTTTGACTCCTTCCTGTGGGACCCAATCTGGATGTTCCTGCTCCAGCAGGGGGGTGGAACCAGATGGTCTCTCCAGGTCCTTTCCAATCCCTGACTTGATTCTGTGATGAATTAAAAACCCTTGTGTACCAGACTTGTGTGTTTGAACAGTGAAGTGCTGCAGCAAAGGGCCTTTTCCTGCTGATGGACTGAAGTGCAGTGGAAGTATTTATTAGAAATAGATCTGTGAAGAGAAGGTGAACTGCTTTCAGATATAACTTGTATTGTTTCTTAAAGCATTTGTTTTCCTGTAGAGGACCACGTTCTCATAATTACTCATCAGCAGGAACTAGTGATGATAATGCTGATAACTGAGATTTGACTGGTTTGGAGATTCACAGTGGATAAAAGCATCCTAGAACGTAACAGTTTGTCATTAATCAATTGTGAATGTGGAAAAAACCCAACAATTTCTCTTTTTACAGAAAAACCTGCCATTGCTCCACCTGTATTTGTATTTCAGAAGGACAAAGCACAGAAGGTAAGGAGATGTTGAAAAATGTTTCTTTGCTTTGTTGTGTTCTATAGCGCCGACTGCTACCCAGGTGAGCAGCTCTTTGTGCTGGTTTGAAATGGAAGATGGAGAATAGAACCTTAACATCAGTCAGGGGCATGGGGAGAGGAGTGTGAAATGTGGGAAGGTGTGTGATAGTGGCATGAGGCAGGGAGCTCTTCAGACAGAAAATGAACCTAACTTGAGAGGAGAAGTATTTTCAAAACTACCTTAAAATGAAATAGATGGCCAACAGAGTAGTTGCATAAGAAAACTAAAGAGATCTCTTTTACTTTATCCTAACTGTATTAACAGGAAAAATTGTGGTCCAGAGTATTGCTTTTCTCATCTATATAGATGTATCTCATGGTTTTGATTAGCTGGGAAGTGTCTAATTTGGAAAATGGTAATGCTGTTCCCACCTTATGTCCCTGTCCCTGGATCAGTGGTGTTGGAGTGTTGAGGTGAGTTGGAGCTGGGCTAGATGCAATCAAGCCCCATGGCATCAGGCTGAGTGGACAGAGTTGGTGTTCTCCTTACTTTGGAAGTGGCAAAAGTCATCATGGATGAATGCTGGGATATAGTTTTACTTACTATTTTTCCCCCTAAAGTAAGTCTTCCATCTTCTTACGTTGTAAACATTTATATTTATTTATTAGTGTAAGCAATTCTTAATATATCTATGTAACAGTAATATATTGCTTTATTAAATTCTCCCTGGTTAATAGTGAAAGCTATTAATGAAGTTGGTAGGATCCAGGAGAAGAGAGGTCAAGTACATGATTCCCTCTTTGATGAATGACTGGATAACTGCTCTATCTGTGCAATCAGAAAAACTTCTCAAATATTTAAATAGAAATTCTGAACTGTTGTGCTGTTGGTTGTTTTCCTTTGTTTGGACCATGTGTCATATTGGAGCTTTCCCATTACTTTAGTGGGCATGTAGTTTTATTTTAATGCTTTTTATCAGCTTGAAAAGAATTAAATATGCCAATCTTCCAATCTTAGGAGATCAAATATGTTATGTAAATATTGAAAGGAGCATCTCAAAGGATACAATTTTTCCAGTGTCAGTTTACTTGCCTTTTGGAAAATGAGGAGTGCTGGAGTTTGTGCTGTCAGGATGGAGCACAAGTGCTTTGAGGAGCAGCTAGGGGTGTTCAGCTGGAGAAAAGGAGGCTGAGGAGAGACATTCTCACTCTGCAACTCCCTGAAAGGAGATTGTAGTCAGGGTGGTCAGGCTCTTCTCCCAAGGAGCAGGCCATGGGACAAGAGGAAATGGCTTCAAGTTGCTCTGGGAAGGCTTGGGATTGATATTAGGGATTTGTCACTGAGAAGGTTTTAAAGCATTGAAAGAGGCTGCCCAGGGAAGGGGATGAGGCACCATTCCTGGAGGGATTTAAGAGCCGGGCAGATACAGAGCTTAGAGCTATGGATTAGGGCTGGTACTTGTCATAGTTGGGTTAATGAATGGAGTTGATGACCTGAAAGGTCCCTGTGAGTGTGCCCGACACCCTGCAGGTGGAGCTGTGAGAAACCGTCCAGGAACTCATCTCTATTCCAAGTGCTGCTGCTGCTGTGGAGGAGCTGACCCTAGTTGATCTGGGCTGGAAATATTTCTGTCTGGGCTGAGGAACGAGGCTTGCTCCTTGAAGCATGAAGAGTCTACCAGTGGCATCTATCACTGAATTGCCAGTTTCCTAAGTTTAATACAACTTGTACAAATGTCAGTACTTACGTTGAACTGTGTAAGGTGTGAACGTGTAGTGATAGGTTGAAGGATAATGGTTTGAAACTAGAGCTGGGCAGGGTTAGATGAGATGTTGGGAAGAAGCTCTTCTACATGAGGGTGGTGAGACCCTGGCCCAGGTAGCCCAGAGAGGTGGTGGAAGCCCCATGAAACCTGGAGACATCCAAGGCCAGGCTTGCTGAGGCTCTGAGTAACCTCATCTAGTGCCTGATGTCCCTGCTCACTGCAGGGGGTGGAACTAGATGGTCTTTGAAGGGTCTTTCCAACTCAACAGATTATGTACCATTTTTCCTCACAAGGAGGAGCAGTGTGATTATTAATGACTTCAGTAGCTTGTACAGTGTGTATTTGAGACTGGAGAGAAGGTGTGAGAGCAGCACCTGCACAGTACTTCTATTAATTAAGGCCCAAATATTCTGATGCTAATACTTGCAGAGTTTTTTTCATAGTGTGAATATATTAGTGATAGAGCCAGAAAATGCCATCAGCCAGAAGTGCTCTTTCCCTGGGGACACAGACATTTTTAGCTTACTTTGAGAAAAGCATGTTTGTTCCAACTGATGGGTTTTGTGAGGCGGAGAAACTCGTTCCCTCAGCAGGTTCTGGTACCCCCTATGTCTATTGGAGCTGGTGTCTGAGCAGGAGGCAATTCCTCCTGCCCTGCTGTGAGTGCTGTGGAGGTTACAGAGGGATCAGCAGATCCTTGCTGGGGCAGCTGCTCTCCCCTTACAGCCTTGCATTGCAGTGACGTTGTCTTTTTTACTCCTAGTCCCCTACAGAGCAGAAAGGTTTGTCAGATTCAGGCGAGACCCACCACGGTGTGGGTCAGCCAGGACCAGCCTCTGTGCTCCCTGCTCCTGTGGTGGCCTTGGCCAGTGCTGCCCCGAGTCCTGCTGTTGATACTCAGCTCCCTCCTGTGCACCAGGGACTGACAGGGGTAAGTGCCAACCTACCTCTACTTCTACTGCTGAGGGGACAAAAGAAAAAAAAGTCCCTTTTTAGGAGGAAAAATCTGTCACTATTATGTACAGGTAGAGTCACTCACTTTCTGTTGGGCTCTGTGACATCCAGCGTTAAAGACCCCTTGAAGCTGTTGATTCAGTTAGTAGAGATGAAATTTGGGACTCTCCCGTTTTTGGATGTAATTGTAGCATTAATCAAGCAATAATTTCAAAATTTATAGTGTAAGCAGTGTCTTTGCCCAGGATGAGAGCTCCTCCATATGAGTGAGACAGGGGGTACAGGAGGGATCTGCCTCCCCCAGCTCAGCCAAGGGGGGTTTGTTCCCTCTAAGCCAGGATGCTTCCTCTGCACAGAGTGAGCAGCTGATGCTCTTTCCAGTGGGTAAAAATGGGAGCTTGTCTGCTGAATGGAAATGGGCTTACCAGACTGAAAGCAGCAGCAGGAGAGATGCAAAAGCAGAACATAGAGTTTATGTACTTGGGGGAAAAAGAAATTAAAGTAGGAAAAGCTGTCAGTTGAAGTTTTCTACTGATGATGCAGCAAAATATTTTTTGAAAGATTAAATGACTAAATATCTGCTGTACAGTCTTTCAGAGCAATTTTAAGTATTTGTGATTTTTTCAGGGTGATGAGTCATGTTTTGGTGGTGCCAGTGAGTGTATCTGCTCATTGTGACCTCATGCACAGACGCCCATGGCTGTTCTCTCTGGCACATCTTTGCCTGTCGGGGTTGCTCTGTGAAACCTGCACCCTTGATGGGGGTTTCTGTTAATTCTGATTTCAAGAATGAGTAGTTTCAAGTGAACTGAGTGCCAAATGGACTCTCGTAAGGTACAGACAGGTTTAGGTTAAACCCCTTTTGGAGTCTTGACTGCCAGGTATCGCCCACTTGCTGCAAGTATTTTTCTGTTTCTTTAAAGCTTTCGAGGGTTAGTATTTTCAAATACAGCTGGTAAATGAAGTCAGATTTTTATGTCAGCTTTCTATCCTTTGAAATAGCTGCTGTTACTAGAACTGGGTAAGAAGGTGGTATGAGTTGGGGTTCTTCAGCCTGGAGAAGAGAAGGCTCAGGGGGGACCTCATAGTAACTTCTCAGTACCTGAGGGGTTCCTACAGAAAGGCAGGGAAAGGAATTTTTAATATGATATCAGATGGGAGGAGTAGAAACAATGGATGTAAATTGGAAGGGGGTAGATTTAGACTTGACATAAGAAAGAAATTCTTTACAGTGAGGGTAGTGAAGCACTGGAACAGGTTGCCCAGAGAGGTTGTGGATGTCCCCTCTCTGGAGGTGTTCAAGACCAGGCTGGACAAGGCACTGGGCAGCCTGATGTAGTGGGAGGTGTCCCTGCCTATGGCAGGGTGGTTGGAACTCGATGATCTTTAAGGTCCCTTCCAATCCAAACTATTCTGTGATTCATGAGAATGGCAACAAGGGGTTATCTTGGGTCTGTCCTTTAAGGGCAGAAAATCTGACCCTGTTGAAGTTTGATCTGAAAGAAATTTAATAACCAAAAATGATGCTGGGGAATGTACAGAGGAACTCTTGGCCATACAGAATATCTGTGCATCCATTCACTTGAATTTATGGAGTAGCACCATGCTTTGTGTAGGGTGTATCTGCCCTTCCTTAAGTAACCCCAATTTCTGGGAGTCAAATGTATCTTACATTGAAATACACAACTTGTTGCACCTGCAGGGTACTTGTCCTGGTGTGCTGGGGCAGCAGGGTTTCGTGTGGTGTTTGGAGGATGCATGAGTTGGGGCTGAGCTCTGAAGAAGAGATGCTGTGTATTGCCTGACCATGATGTGACTGGAGATCTGGCCTCATACAGCGTGGGTTCCCATCCAGGCCAGCCCACAGCAATGTCCCTGTGCCAGTAGGATCTCAATGTTTGAGAGGTTCTGGAACAGCTTTTGGGGGACTGCCGTGGCAGTTCAGTAGTGCTTGGAAATGTGCAAGTGACTGGATTGCAGATGTGCTGTCTCATGCTCTGTGTATTTTTCAGGGATAAACACCATTAGTGCTCTCTTAGAGTTTTCTTAGTCCTTTTCTTGCTTTTCCTGAATTCTCTCTTCTCTCTTTCTGCTTTTCATTGTGATTAAGCAAAAATGGACAGATTTGCTGAAGTTTGTGTAAATTCTCTCTGTTTGCTGTAGGTGTAAAGAAGTGGTGCTTGCACTCTAGTGTGGGATGGTTAACTATTTTCTTTTGCACTTATAAAATGAATTGTAGCCTTTGAAATGAATTGGTAGCCTTTAAAAAGATAGTTTAATTAGGAAGGAGTCAGAACTGTAGGAGCAATTATTTAGAGGTAATTCTAACTTCTGTAGCTGAATTTCTAAAAGTGAGGGGAGAGGGGGAATAAGTGAAAGGTGCTTCTATTCTGAACCAAGGAGTGAATGGTGGGCTGGGAGATGACAGCCTTTTCTTGACAGCCTTTTTTCTAACAAAGATTTAGGTATGTTTTGCAAGATTCTTAAGAGTGAATTGGTTGTTGGTTAAGGTGTTACTATGTTGAGAAATGTTACTATGTTGAGAGATTTACCCAAGATTGAGAAGACCCAAGAGGTCGTGGGTAGTGAATACTCACAGCAGGCTTTTTAATGAAAGCAGCATGTGTATCTTTGACTGGATGTAGAGTATAAAGAAAATTTAAAAACCAGTTCCTTGTCTGGCTTTTAAATCCCACCAGGGATGGCACTGCAACCCCTTCCCTGGGCAGCCTCTTGCAATGCTGGGCAATCCTTTCAGTGTCAAAATTTTCTCTAAGGTCCATTCTAACCCTCTCCTGTTGCAACTTGAGACCATTTCCTCTTGTTCTCTGAGCTATGAGTACCTTACCTGTATATTCTGTGTGGTGAAGATCTCAAAAGTACTTGCATAGGATGTTAGTGAAGAATTAATGTGAAACAAACCAGAAATCTGGTTAAACTTAACTGCACAGGCAAGAAATGGGCAGGAGGAGCCATGGGACTACGATGGGCTCTGTTTGTTCTGAACATCCCTGTGTCCTGGGACATGATGGATGGGGAATGCTGGACTTGGGAGAAAGATCTAGTACATCACAGGTGCTGTAATGAGATAGAGATACTTGTGCTCACCTTGTGATGTGGCAGGAATCCATCATGTTTTGCAAAAGAAGGGAAATTTTATCAGCTGGGGAACTGGCAGAGTGAGCAGGAGCAAAGAGTCCTGGAAATCCTCAGGAAAGATGGGAAAATTTTTGTTCAAAAACTTTTCAGATATTTTGATAGTTGGTAACTGGCAGTGGGGAGGATGCTGACTGATGGTCTATCCATTGCTGATTCCTGCAAAATACCATACTTGTGGTTTGAAAGACATTCCTCCAGTGTTGTCTTTGTGTTTATGGAACTGATGGCAGTTACATTCTCTAGGAATAATACTTGGGAACAGAGTCCCTAATAATGAATGTGCTGAGGAGGAGTTTGGAACTCTTATTTTTAAAATAAAACCTGACTTGAAAAATGTCATTTAGAGATTTTTTTTTCAGTGTATATAAAATTGTAACTGTAATAATTGCTACATAGTCCTTCAGGATGTTAGTGTTGGCATATGAGTTTTCGGGTATCTTATGTGTAAGTGAAATATTTGAATTAATCTTATTAAATAACATCTAGGGTAAGTTGTGGAAGTTGTAAAAACACTGCTTTACCTTCAGTGTGTATCACTGACAGTAAATGAAAGTCTCCAAACTGATGATTAGGCCACTTGGAAGTGTCCAAAGACATTGAAATATTCACTGTGTGATGTTATGTCTTATTGCTGTTATCTGATTTCAGAGATCAGCAGATGGGTCAAGTCCAGAAGATGGTGATGGTAAGAGATTTGACTGTGTAATTAAAAAGCTTTTGTGGATGAGTCTCCAGGATTTGGTACATGTTCTCTAATTGCATTTTCCTACAGAATCTGATCATGAGGATGGGAGCTATTGCCCACCTGTAAAGCGTGAGAGAACTTCATCCTTAACTCAATTCCCTCCTTCTCAGTCAGGTAAATGTTTTTACACTATTAGACACAAGAAGTAAGTTTCCTTCTTTTTTCTCAGCCACAGCTTCAGTCTTTCTGTTCATGTGGTGCATTGGTGTAAGCCCACAGCAGCCATGTGCTCTGAACTTTTGTGGTCTGTTTGAGAGGGCTGGAGCCTCTCTGCTAAGAAAGAACCAGGGCTGTTGAGGCTGGAGAAAAGAAATCTAAGGGAAGACCTCACAGGGGGCTTCAGGAAAGCTGGGCAAGAGTTGTTTGCCAGGGCATGGGGCCACAGGACAAGGGGCAGTGGTTTGAAACCAGAGCAGGGCAAGGTTAGATGAGACATGAGGAAGAAGTTCTTCCATGTGAGGGTGGTGAGGCACTGGCCCAGATTGCCTGGCGAGGTGGTGGAGGCTGCATCCCAGGAGACACTTCAAGGCCAGGTTTGCTGAGGCTCTGAGCAACCTCATCTAGTGCAGGATGTCCCTGCTTACTGCAGGAGGTGGGACTAGATGGCCTTTAAAGGTCCCTTTCAACCCAACTGGCTCAATAATGATCAGAGGAGGAGGAAGATGCATCAGGTATCACAACAGTAGGCTGGGGATTTGTCTCCAAAGCCTGTATTTGTCTTCCCTACAGACTGAGCAGAAATTTTCTCACTGCTTCAAGAAAAACTCAGGGAATTTTATGGACAATGACCTGTTTATTTCTATGGCTTTAATATTTTTTTAGTGTAGAAAAAAAACCCTGTTTATTTGATTATAATTTATATAACCGAATTAACCATAATTTCTCTTTATTTTTCTTTCTCTGTGACTGCAGTAACAAAGAACAACGTCTTTATGCCATCAAGCTTCTGTGAACCCTCTACAGGCAATTCAGATTCAGAGCCAGGTGAGTTTCCACCTTCCTCAACAGCCAGTGTCAGGCTGTCACCATCCACAGTTCTGTGGTACATCTTAATTAAGGCACTGACCAGGAGAATGGAAGTGGTGATGCTTCTGATCTCACTACTCTTCTCTTCATTGCGTGATTTTTATGCTCACTGGAAGTAATGAAAATAACAATTGAAAATTCTGGAGTGCTTTAAGAGCTGTGGTGGCAAACTGTAGAATGACTGTGCCCACTTCTTAACCTCAGGATAGAACTGAAGTGAAATTTTCATTTGTCTACTTTAGGTACTTTTTATACTAACAATCAGCCTTCATTTGTGACCATGATGAAGTTCAGAATCATAGAATGTCTTGGGTTGGTGGGACCTTCAAAGGCCATCTAGTCCAACCCCCTATTGCACTAGATCAGGTTGCTGAGAGCCTCAATGAGCCTGGTTTCTGGGCAACCTGGGCCAATGTCTCACCACTCTCATGGTGGAGACCTTGTTCTTTGTCTCATCTAACCCTGCTCTAGTTTCAAACCACTGTCCCTCGTCCTGTGGCTCCATGCCCTGGCAAACAGCCCCTCCCCAGCTTTCCTGGAGTCCCAGCCATGTCCTGTGAGTCCTCTGCTTTCATCCCCCTGCTGCTGTTCATCCCTCTCTACTGACATCCCCCTGCTGCTGTGGGTGTGATGGTGTTGAGCACTTTGTTATCTTATACTGAAGTGGTGTGAAACTCATGTAACCTATCTAGACTGGAAGGTGGTGAGTTGTCTTATTCTAAGCAAACCTTTATTCCTCTTTAGGGAAGCATTTTATAGCTGAGCTGTGAATTTATGAATGTATTTTTATGAGCTTTTGATCTTTAGATAAAAGCTTGAACTGTGGCAAGTATAAATGAAAGAGTTTCTCTTACCTTCATAGTGCATGAGGCCAAAGAAACTCATATCAAGCAACAAAGTTAAAGTTTATGCTGATTGGCAGCTGTGTGCTTGCTAGAGGCTGTCTCATTGTCAAATTCCCCTGTCTGTAGTTTGATTCTCACTTAAAACCTCTATAAAACACCTCTATTAAAGCCCTGTTGTCCTTTGCAGAAGGAGCACAGTTTCTCTTGTGAAAATTATCTTTCATGTAAAAATGCATTGAATTTTTTTTCTCCAACAGCCTGTGCTTCTGTCTGTAGTATATATTTGGAGTGATAATCCCTGGAAATTCTTCTGGAAATAGGGGATTTGTTCTTTGTAAATCTCCTTATTACTTGGGATATTATTAGATCTTGTGGGTAGTTAGTGGGGAAAATCAGGGGAATTTCATGTATGTTTACAGCTAAATCTGAGTAATTCTGAATTTTGTTTTCAGAGGAAAAGAGCAGTGGGTTCCGGCTCAAGCCACCAATACTTATCCATGGGCAGGCACCCAGTGCAGGTGAGCTCAGTGTTTTCTGCAGTAGTTCATGAAACAGATTCAAGTATTTCATTTATTTAGTAGCCTCCACAAGCTGCTGCTGTGACTGGGAGGTCACAAAACCAAAGGAAAAAAAAAATATTCTGCCCAAATCCACTGTGTGATGTGAACAGGCACATCCAATTTTGGCTTGGATCAGTCCTGCCTTTGCCATGAGCAGAGTGTTGGCTCCATGATCCCACCTGGCCACTTGATTTCTTTCAGTTCCCTGTGTGCTGGGGTAGCACTGAACAGGGTGGGAAGGATGTTGATGTTTCACCTCCACGGGAGTTCATGTGAAAAGCCAAAGTTGTTTTGATAATGGGAGTTTTCAATTTGTCTATGTATGAAAATTGTCCTCCCGCAAACAAAATAAACAATTTTAAAAAGATTAAATCTCTTAGAGCTGAGATGTGAAGGTTTGAACTGCGGGTAGTTGTCATATTTTGGATGTTGGCGTATTCTGGTAGTTGTCATATTTTGGATGTTGGCCCTTCATATATGAGTGGCCTGAGATAAAACCACTTGCAGAATATTCAGCTGAGCTGCTCTGAGAACTTCTCTTGCAGCGTTTTATTGGATTGAAAGCTCATCTGTGTGTTGTTCTTTGAAGAAAACTGAACATTCTGGGACTGAGTTTACCTTCTAGAGATGGGGTGGGGGGTTTTTTGTTTGTTTGGGTTTTTTTTCTTTGGCTTTTTGGAGCAGAGTATAAAAGCTGCAGTATCTTAGGGCAAACAAGAGGAAGTATGAATTTAAACAGCAGGAAGGATGCTCAATGGAACAACACATAAGATCATTACTTTGTCAATGCATTTGAGCTTATGAAGAATGACAGTGGAAAAAATATCATTTACCAGTACCTGGAAATTATTTCCTTGGAAGGAGAGAAGCAGACTTGGACTGTGTGGTTTAATAAATTACCAAACAAATCTGATTACTTGCTGTTAATTTCTTTTTCATTTTAACTTTTATTTCTGAGTCATTGTCATACTCTCCCTTCTACACTTTCTGGATAAGGGAGAGAGTATATTTTCAAGTGTCTTTTAAGGCTGGGAAGTTGTCTTCTCTGTTTGGGACTAATTCTGTTTTGAAGCTGAGTAGGAAAGAAGGGAATGGAAGATTTTGAAATGTGTGGTTTTCAGTTGCTGGAAACGGTTAGAGAGAACATCGGGTGAAGTTGGCTTTTTCAACTTTAATGCTTTCTTGCTCTTGAAAATCTTTTGACTTTGCAGGTGTGCCCAGCCAGAAACCGAAGGAGCAGCAGCGCAGTGTGCTACGTCCCGCAGTGTTACAGGCCCCACAGCCAAAAGTGTTCTCACAGATGGGTGAGTAACACTTTTCCTTTCTAGAGTACCCAGAGTGAGGAAGAAAAATACAGAATCTGTTTAGTTAAGTGCTTTGTTTTTCCTCATCATTAGCCTTTGTTTTGCTGGGTTTCTCCTTTCAAAAGGTGACTTGAATGTTAAGTGCAACTGTGTTACATGAAGGATAACAGTTGCACCTCCAGTGTGAGTGTGGGGTGACAGGCAGGACTCTACTACCCTCTGACCTTGCTGTAGTCCTGGCTATGTTTTTGTAATAAAAAGACTTTCTAAGGGTGATAGCGTTGACCATGGTGTTATAAGGAACTGCTGATCAGTTACAAAGTTCTGGTAGACGTCACCTACTGCACAGGGGTGTGAAATGGCTGAAGCATTACAAGAGGTGTCTGGGCTGTGGGACCATGCTGAAGCTGGGAGTCCTGATAGGCAAGTTGCATGTGGGTCAGCAGTGTGCCCTTGGGGCAATGTGCCCTTGGTGATTTCCTGGGGATTATTAAAAAGAGCATAGGTGCAGGTGGAGGGAGATCAACCTGCCCCTTTGCTCTGCCCTGGTGAGGCTGCATCTGCCTCCCCAGTTCACAAACGGGGCTCTGCTGAGAGACTGGAGCATCTGTGTGCTGAGGAGAGGCTGAAAGCCTTGAGCCTGTTGAGCTGCAGTAAGAAGAGCAGACTGAGAGGGGATCTCAACAATGCTCAAAGGGCTGGGAGGCAAGAGGATGGGGCTCAGTGGTGCCCAGGAACAGGAACATGAGGAAATTCCATCTGAAAATGAGAAAAATATTTACTTTGAGAGTGGCAGAGCCTTGGCACAAGCAGCTGAGAGAGGTGGTGTATTCTCCATCTCTGGAGACATCTGAAACCCTCCTGGACATGTTCCTGTGCAGCCTGTTCTGAGTGACCCTGCTTTGGCAGGGGGTTGGACTTGTTATTCTCCAACAATGGAAACTCTAGATTATGTCATGACATTTCATGGACTTAAACAAGCAATGAGTATGTGATTTACTGTAGAAAACTTGCTGCTTTTAGGACAATCTAAATATTTCAAGAACTTATGTTGCTTTTTCTCCTTCCTTATTGTAGTTCTCAGCAGTGGCACCAATGGTGTAAATGTCTTGCCAGATTCCACAGCCACATCAGAATCCCTGAGTAACACAGCACCAAAAAGTTCTGACTCTGAAGACAAGGTGAGTTGGAGAAGAGCTAGAAGGATGTTCAGAGTGACAGACTTCAACACAGCATTCACTAAACAGCATCTGCTTGTGTAGAGCCATGAGAGCAGTCCCATCAGTAACAGCCCCTTTTCTGTACATTTGCACTTCAACTATAGTGGCAGATTTTGTCCTGTCTGATCTTTATCTTTACTAACTTGAGAACTGTTCAGAGATTTACTGAATCCATTGTTTAAGATGGATTTTAATACCTATTTTCCCTAATAAAATATTAAAAAGTTGTTCAATTCTGCTTCTATCTCATTGGTTCCTTTTAGTCCCTTTGGCTTTATTTGTAGTTTTGCTGTAAAATCTTACTGCTGCTTGAGTGAAGCCACTCCTACTGGAGCTGTTGTATCCCTGTTAGTTGGGTGTCTTGGTTTGTGGCTGGATAGGTAGAGTGCTACTTTTTCATCTGTTCAGATTGAACAAAGAAGTAAATCTTCCTTCCTGCAGGTGCAGGGAGCAGGTCAGAAGAACTGGGAACTCTCTTTTCCAGGGAGGAAAAAAGTCTTCCTCTCATCTGGCTGTGGCCAGATATATTGGTGCCTTTGTCAGGCCAGAGACTGAGAAGTTTTTCCTAAATTCCTGTTGATGTTGAAAAGGCTTTGGTTTGAGCAGTGTACACTCAGTATGCACTGCACAGGGTCAGTCTCCATTCACAGACTGCCCAGCAAAACTGACCCCCTGCCCTTCACTGATGACTTTACTTAGTGGTGTCCTGATTTCTAGCAGTTGGATGTTGGGAAATAAGAGGATGAAAAGCACGTGGGGGACTGAAGTGAAGGAGGAACACCAAGAAGCTGAGATGGGAGCTGACAGAGGGTGAAGACTTGGAGGCAATTCTTAAGTTCTCTACAGAATTTAAAGCCAGGAAAGGAAAGGAGGTGCAGAAGTACAGAACAGAAGGTGGTCTTTAGCAGGACAGGAAAATGGCAAGGCTCGGTCTTGTGCAGCAGTGATGAGTGTATTGGACATGGATGGCAGTGCATCCTTTCATTGGGCTGCTTTACTGTGGCTGTGGCAGTTGGGGTGGTAAAAGTGAGTAAAAGTTGGGGTGGTGTCAGGAGCACTGTGTATGGTTTGGGGCTACCAGGACATGAAAGACACTTAGAAACCACCAAGGTGGGGAGTGACTGGGGTGCCATGTCTGGTGAGAGGGTGAAAAAGCTGAGTTTATTCTTTTAGGCCTGAGGCAGAGGGAATTGCATTTTTCTCTTTAGTCTGGAGGTGGCTACAGTGGGAGAGAGTGAGACTTGTCAGTGTCTGCCAAGGATTAAGATGTGCAGGTGTAGGGAAAGGTGATCCAAGGGTATATTGGAGCATATTTAGAGCATATTTACTGCAGTCAGACATTAACCTGGGCTACCCAGCTGTGAAACTGCTGTCCTTGAGTTTGGTGAGATATGACTGAATGAAGTCTCCGGTAACCTGGGCAGGATTTGAAGTTGATGGTGCTTTGGAGCATGGTTTGGGACAGGTAGTTGTCAGGAGATCCTTCAGAGCTATAACTGCTCTGTGAGTCATTGAGAGGAACTTCAAACAACAGAGGACTACCTTTTTTTTTTTTTTTTTCAAATGCAGAATTTTCCCTATAGCTCTGTAGGTTTTACTGACCTGTCGTTGTAACTGGCTTCCTGAATTGTCTCCTAATGTGTGGGGTTTGTTTAAAGAGACTCCATTTCTTGGGCTGAAGTTTTTGTTTTCTTTTATTTAGGCAGGAGAATGTCAGAAAAGAGAGTCCAACAGTGCTTCAGATGATGACAGCTCTGAGAAAGTAGAGCTCAGTGCACAGCAAGCATTTGTATTTGGGCAAAACTTAAGAGATCGAGTTAAGGTAAGGACTTGTTTGTTCTCTTAACTAAGAGTTTGTGTTGAAGTGAGGAGAAGCAGCAGAGGAACAGCTCATGTTTTGGCAGGAGCATTGCAAGCTGCTGATGAATGCTTTGAAACCTCTGTCCAACAGGGTTAACCTCACCCTGCATATATGTAAAATGAGAAGCTGTGGCTAATTTGGCTGTTTTAGTAATACTGACTTGCCAGGCATTTAAAAAAAGAATATTGCTTAGTAGCATAAGAAGCTTTTTCAAAAATAAACATATCTACTGCAGTAATAGAATGGAAGAATGCCCCAGGTTGGAAGGGACTTTTCATATCATTGAGTCCAACCATCAACCCAACTCTGACAAGAACCATGTCTCTAAGCATTGTGTCTGCCTCAGCCACTTCATAGAATCATAGAATAGTTTGGGTTGGAAGGGACCTTAAAGATCACTGAGTTCCAACCCCCCTGCCATAGGCAGGGACACCTCCCACTACATCAGGCTGCCCAGTGCCTTGTCCAGCCTGGTCTTGAACACCTCCAGAGAGGGGGCATCCACAACCTCTCTGGGCAACCTGTTCCAGTGTTTCACCACCCTCACTGTAAAGAATTTCTTTCTTATGTCAAGTCTAAATCTACCGCCTTCCAATTTACATCCTTTGTTTCTAGTCCTTCCATCTGATATCATATTAAAAAGTCCTTCCCCTGCCTTTCACTTCAATGATAAGATCTAAAGCTTGAGGTAATTTAATATTTTCTCTTAACTATTATGTCAGATATAAGTTGAAATGTGTTCCTCAGAATCTCCTGTATAACCAAGACTCACAAAATGGTGAGAGAACCAAAACAGGGTGGCCTATTTGCAAACCTGGATTCAAACCTGTGCATGAATGATTGAGTTGGATTGTTGGTGCCTCCTGTTGAGGACAGGTCTGGCTTGCTTTCCTGCAAAG
Source organism: Turnix velox (assembly GCA_013400935.1). Classification (NCBI taxonomy): domain Eukaryota; kingdom Metazoa; phylum Chordata; class Aves; order Charadriiformes; family Turnicidae; genus Turnix; species Turnix velox. The sequence goes on from VZTY01019361.1 coordinate 90,203, forward strand.
AAAGAATGACAGAATTGTAGAATTTGTTAGGTTGGAAGGGACCCCAAAGGCCACCCCCTGCAATAAGCAAGGACATCCTGCACTGGATGAGGTTTCTCAGAGCCTCAGCAGGCCTGGCCTTGGATGTCTCAAAGGATGGGGCTTCCACCACCTCTCTGGTACTGGGTCTTAGACTTGTGTTGGTTTATTGTAGAAAGTGTTTGTGAATAGATCTTTGTCATGGGGAAGAATGAGCTGAAAACATTGTCATTAGTTAAAGATGTTGGTGCATGTTCTTTTTTATAGCTGGGAGATGAAAGTGATGAAACAGCTGATGTGCAGAACACTGGCCTTCCCCCAGCAGACCAGACTTCTGCCACAAATTATTTCCTACAATACATCAGTTCCAGGTGAGACCCCAGAGCAATGTATCGCCCAGCTCCTTATATTCTGTGTTCAGATTTATTTGGAATTGTGCTCTTGATGGGATGCAGGGGTTTATACAGAGGCAGCAGGATCCTGGACTTGTAAGAATTTAAGTGTCAAACTGAGGGAATCCTCAATCCTCTGACTTGGGAAGACACATCAGCACCATTTACTTCAGTGGGTTCTGACCAAAGGCTCTTCAGAAAACTAAGATGAGAGAATTCTTCTCATGAATACCTTAAAAAAAAAAGTGAAGGAATAAATTGGTGCTACCAATAGAATCCTGTAGAGATTTGGTCTTCTTCATATGATTTGGATAAAGAAGAGTTTAAAAGAAGTTTTTTTTAGTCATGATAATAAGCTATTCAAAGCAATGCAGAGCTTAGCTGTGGGATGTCTGAGAGAATTTCTGATTAAGCAAGAGCCTCATTTGTTATCCTTCTGCTTGTGCCTCATTCCATACAAGCAGAATGTGCTCTTGTGGTGTTGAACTACATTCATTTCTGCTGATGTTTCTGAATGTCAGATGATGCTTAATTTCATAGAATAGTTTGGGTTGGAAGGGACCTTAAAGATGGAGTTCCAAACCCCCTGCCATAGGCAGGGACACCTCCCACTAGATCAGGCTGCCCAATGCCTTGTCCAGCCTGGTCTTGAACACCTCCAGAGAGGGGGCATCCACAACCTCTCTGGGCAACCTGTTCCAGTGCTTCACACCCTCACTGTAAAGAATTTTTCTTATGTCAAGTTTAAATCTACCCCCTTCCAATTTACATCCATTTGACAGTTGCTCTCTTTTTGAGGAACTTCATCCACAGTACATTAACAGGGATTTTCCTGATTTACAAAACCTGTTCTGTTTTGGTTGTTTCTTTATAGTGTAGAGAACTCTGCAAGCAGTGCGGATGCATCTAGCAACAAGTTTGTCTTTGGGCAGAACATGAGTGAGCGAGTCCTGGTGAGTATCCACTGGGTGTGAACTTGTTGGGATTCTGTGAGTAGTGTGTTAGGGATTCCCTCTTAGGGATTTTGAGAGCCTGTAATGACACTTGGCAGTGGAGCATTGTTTTCCTTCAGTAGTTTCCCTTGTAGATAACTTGTTTGGGTTCACTACAAGTCACAACTGGCACTAGCAGTGCTCCCCAGGATCCTTCTGCCAGGCCAGGCAGCTAGAGCAGATCAACAGCCATCTCTGGAGTGCATCCTTTGTCCAAGCACTTCATGGCTCATCTTTCTGCTTTAAATATCTTCTTTAGTACAAGTATTTGAGGGTGGTTTAGTTCTACTGGCCTCAAAATAGAGAAAAGGTCAGTTCTCCCCCAGTATTGGGATTTTCTTAGCACAGGAAGGATATGGAGCTGTTGGAACAGGCCACAGAGATGCTGCTGGGGCTGGAGCCCCTCTGCTGTGAGGGAGGGCTGAGAGAAGTTGAGGGACTTCAGCCTGAAGAAGAGAAGGCTGCGGGGAGACCCTAAACCCCCCTTTCAGATCCTGAAAGAAGTTCCAAGAAAACTGGGGTGGAGATCTGGGTCAGGGAGGTAGAGCCACTTGATGAGGAGGAAGGGTTTTTAATCTCTCCTTTTTCAGTTTGTGTCATCTGAGAGGGAAATTCATTACTGTGAGGGGAGTGAGGCTCTGGCCCGGGTTGTCCAGAGAAGCTGTAGCTGCCCCAGCCCTGGAGGGGTTCGAGGCCACTTTGGACAGGGCTTGGAGCAACCTGGGCTGGTGGAAGGTGTCCCTGTCCAGGGCAGGAGGTGGCACTGGTGGGAGTTTCCAACCCAAGTCATCCTGATTTCAAGCCCAGGACTATGGCAGCTGCATTGACTCTGGGATAGGATTTAGGGAATTTTGTTTGTGTGCCAGCCTCAGGTGCCCATTCTCATGCCAGGCTGGTTCCTGCTGTTGCTGTAGATGCTGCTGCTCTGGTAGCAAAGCAGAACCTTTAATGTGTGTATTTGTCTCTGGGCAACTACTGAGCAGGGAGCAGCCACGTACAGCTTACATCAACTGTAGTTGAAATGAGTTTGCTTTGTTGAATATAACATCAGAATTTGGACTAAAATTTAGTTTTAGTTTGGTGGGGAAAAAAATTGGAACTGCTTTTCAGGTCTTACGTTATTCAGTTCCTTGTGCAGTGTAGTGGAATAGCTTTTACTGGGAGAGCATGTTGTCTGCATGCAGGCATGTTCCTTTACTGTCTGCTTGATAACCACCAACCTTCCAGCAGTATCTGCTGGTTTTTTTCTATAAAATTAGTGTGTTTTCTCTTCTCTCCACCTCCCTCCTCTTTTTGCAACAGAGCCCACCTAAATCAAGTGAAGGCAGTACAGAAAGTAATCAGGAGAATGCTGCTACAGAGTCTGGGTCTGAATCTTCTTCTCAGGAAGCTACACCAGAGAAAGGTGAAAATCAACAAGTTAATCCTTACTTTGAATATTACAGTATTCAATATCCTGTGAGTTCTATACATACAACCCATTTGTTGCCTTTACTGTCTCCTGTGATCAAAGGGAGGTGATGTGCTGGATGCTAGAGATTCTCTTGTCCTTTTGACTAATAATTCAACACCTCTGGGCTCTCCATGGGTTTTTTTGAGGTCATTCTGTGGCATCGGGTATGGAAGTAGAGGGAATTCTCTGAGCTGGTGCTTTCACCTGCAGAGTGAAGATCAGAGTGAGGAAAATCAGTGGCAAACTGCTTATTAACAATTCTGTTATTCTTCTAGTGGCTGAGTGGGAGTCAGATGTATTGAGTAGGTTCACCCAGTGCTTTGCTTGAATCTTGAGCTCTTTGCTGAGTTCTAGACATCTGTGACTCTTTGAATTGATGAGATTTTCTGGAGATTTTGGGAGCAAACTCCTTACAAGTCCAAGTAAAAGTGGAAATGCTGGTGCTGTGCAGGTGTGGGCAGTGGGATTAGTGCTGATACAGAGGTGTTCCTGTGTCAGCCAGGGGTGTGAAATGGTGATTGCGGGGACAAAATTTTTACATAGTTTACCTTTCTGTCCCTTCTGTGTCATCTTAAAAACAAGATTTAAAAGACAAAGTTCAAGTTCTGATTTAACCTTGAGTCCTGTTTCTAATCTTCTATAAATGTCTGCCTGTTGTACTTTATTTCTCTGAATTCTGGTGTTCTTGAGAGAGCTTGAGGAATCTTCCATCATCAGATGCTAACCACCCTCAAACTTTCCAATTGTTGTTCAGCCAATAATGTTTCAGAGTCGCTGGCAGAGTCTGCAGCAGCCTACACTAAAGCAACAGCAAGGAAGTGTTTGTTGGCCAAGGTGGAGGTGATCACTGGGGAAGAGGCTGAAAGTAATGTCTTGCAGGTAAGGAGCAGGTGTGGGTGAGGAGCTTTGGGTTTTGGGCATAGATGATTTTGCCCCTCTACT
>VZTY01019362.1:5740-29718 GCA_013400935.1 Turnix velox
TCACCATGTCCTGCCCTCCTCTGTTGGCTTTTCCCCCTTGCAGCAGGTCTCTCACCATGTCCTGCCCTCCTCTGTTGGCTTTTTCCCCCCTTGCAGCAGGGCTCTCACCATGTCCTGCCCTGCTCTGTTGGCTTTTCCCCCTTGTAGCAGGTCTCTCACCATGCCCTGCCCTCCTCTGTTGGCTTTTTCCCCCCTTGCAGCAGGTCTCTCACCATGTCCTGCCCTCCTCTGTTGGCTTTTTCACCTTTGCAGCATGTCTCTCACCATGTCCTGCCCTCCTCTGTTGGCTTTTTCCCCCTTGCAACAGGTCTCTCACCATGTCCTACCTTCCTCTGTTGGCTTTTTCTCCTTGAGGAACCCATGATTTACCATGGATCCCCATCAACTTGTGCTTGCATCCTTTCTATTCTTTGCTGCCTTTTTGGATACATCCCAAATGGCATCTTTCTCTCATGATTCCTCTAGATTCAACACTGTCTGCCCTTTTATTGCCACTGTCATTTCTCAGGTAGTATTTATCTGCCTTAGAATCATAATGATATGATGTAATATGATAATAATAGAATCTTATTGATATTTTCCATTATAAAAAATAAATATGCAAAATATTTAGCTAGTGTAACTATTATTGGCTAACTATTTAGCTAATGTAACTGCAAGCTGAAGGATTTGGACATTCTGAAACTTGCCCCTTATTGAGGATGGGGGAAAAAAAGCTTTTCTAGTGAAGATTCATCTGAATGTGTGCAATTTGACAGTGATGATAGTCTATTTTTTGGCATCTAAAGTGAACAGTTCAAACATGGGAAGGTGGGAAAGCTGCTGCTGTATTCAAGAATCATTGAACTTCTCCATTTTATGGCTTTTTCAGGTGATTCTCCCTGACCTTGCTGTCCTGAGAATAGCAGTGTATGATGACAATAATAAGTTGATTGGTCAGAGGATCCTGCCTCTGGATGGCCTGCAAGCAGGTTACAGACATATTTCCCTACGGAATGAAGGCAACAAACCTCTCTCCCTTCCAACAGTTTTCTGCAACATTGTGCTTAAAACATATGTGCCTGATGGTTTTGGAGGTGAGAAAAATCTGAATCTCATTGTGCTGTAAATCTAAGAGTGTTGGTGGGGAAGTATAGAAAGACTTGTGGTGTCAATAAGACAGGTATTCTGGAAGATGGCAAAGATTTAGTATTTTAATTCCTTGGAAACCCTGTAGATTCAGATTAGAAATCAGCCCATGCCTCAGTATTAATGATACAGACGTAAATCTCTTAAATAACAAAATAAAATAGAAAATAAGATAATACAATTAGCTTAATGTGATTTTTTTCTCTGTTGACACCTTAGGAATATTCTTCTTCAGATTTATGGTTTTTAATTACATTTATTTGCCATAAATATGTCTAAAGTTAATATATACTTCAGTTGTGTTGCTTGGCCTGTAAATATTAACAATTAATGCAGAATGTTGACTTTTTTTTTTCAAATAAAACCATTTTTGTATCACCATCATGTTAAAAATGGCAGTGGAATAATTCAGGGCACAAAACCTTTCTGCATTTTTCACTCACAATTTTACGTGGTGTTTAGTGTGATTTAATTGTTTCAGGGTTTTCAGGAAAGTAATTTTTAATGTGAGCCATTTCCATGATCAGGTTGGTAGGGTCAGGGTCATTTATGCTGAGTGGTGGCAAATTGCCACGTGGGGATAGGAGAAAAAAAAAAAAGCTGAGAATAATCATTACAACACTTAAATCCATGTCATGGGGAAGTTCACCTCATGGATGTACCTTGGGGGAATGTTTTCTTCAATGCAGATTAAATTTGCTGTACATTGAACAGTCTGTAAACCATTGAAAATTAAAATAAGAATTGCACTACATGTTAGTCAGCAAAATGAAGCTCAACTTAGAGTTTGTTGAGGAAACCTCATTCTGCTCTTTGCAGAAATAACTTCAAACTTGCTGTCTATGCAAAGAATTATTGTCATTCCCATAGTGCAGACTGGAGAAAGGGAAGACATACCCTAAGGATTAGATAATATAACTCCAAGTCTATGCTTGCTGGTATTTATCCAGGCTTTAAGAAAAAATTTACACATTTACACTTCAGTGACAACATTTCATGGAAAAGTGAAAGCATTTTTAGGTGTTCATATGTGAAATCCTGGTTACTCTCAAGTCAGATGGAGTTTTGCCACAGGTCTTGGAGCACTCCCATGCCTTTATCTAGGAGATTTTATCTATAGCATTTCACTTCGCAGATTTTGTCTCAAGACAAATGTAAACTTCTGCTTAAGCTTGAAATTCTTGAGGCAGTGACCAAACCATGAATCTCAAGAGATATCTTTAAGCATGTGCTTTAATTCTGTCCTGAACTTAAGATTTTGACAGTAGGTGATTTGGTTAAAATATTTCCTGAACTTAGAGGCATTCTTCTAATTTGAGATTGATGTTTTTCCAGCTGATACCCCACTCTGTGTGCTCAAAAATTGAAGACATTCTTCTCAAAGAGTTTTTAAACACCAGTTTAGGACTTGTAAAATGTGTGCAATTGGGTACTGGCTCATCTTCTATGTTATCAGCATTTCCACAGATGGTTTATCTGATACAGGTGATCAGGAAAACATAACTATCCCTAAAAAACAATATAATCACAGTAAAATGCTTTTAGAATAAGAAAACTGGTTGTTAAACCTTCCAGTTGGTGTTGGGAAAAACAGACTTCTTATTAGCATGGACTAAATTAGTTCAATTATTTTTTTCTCCTCTCCCTACCCAGATAGTTCTGATGTGTCTCATGTATTTTTTTTTCTCATGATGAACAAGTGGGAAATAACTTTTGATGCTCAGTTGGTATCATTAGTATTCTGTTGGCATATGTTTTTTAATTCCTTATCATCTGCAATGAACCTCTCATTGTTTTCTGAGCTATCATTAGGATCTTCAGGGTTGTTTGAGCCAGCCTGAACCTGTAGGAAGTTGTAGCTCAGTTCATTAGCTGCCTATTTCCTTTTTTTTTATTATAACCTGTATGAGTAAGATTTAAAAACTTGAACTAAATAATAACCAGACTGGCTGATGCATTGTAGGCTTTAAAATGTGCTTAATTATATTTTTCATATCATGTCATTTCTTGTGGTTTATTTTTTTCCCAGCAAAACACAATGCTGGTGCAAATTAATGCAAATGAAGTAACATTCTCCAAAAATAAGCTTATATAATAGCTGTCTGTACATCAGCAAGCATGGCTACTTAGGCTAGTTTGAGGCTCCCCTAATATAACCTTCCTACTTTTACATTTAATTGCAATTCTTCCCCAAAATGCTGCTCCCCACCCCCACTTTACCTCACAGGGGAGAGAGGAAAAACGTAAGCAGAGGACAAATGACAACGTGAGAAGCAGTGATGAGTCACATTCCCCTTGTTAGAAGTGCTGAGCCTTTGGTGATGTGCTTGTGGGGTTAGTAATACAATTTACAAAAGGTCTTGCTTTCCCAAACACCTTAGTCATTTTTTACCTTGGAACGTGGGATAATCAGGTTCCATTTTCAAATGACTCATCAAAGTGACAGGGTAGTCCTGGATTTTCATGGAAGAGTGAATGGCAAGGACAAAAAGACATGCTCATTAAGTTAGGGAGAGGGAACAGTCAGTGCTGGGGCTCTGAGGATGAGAAATTTTGTATGGCTTTTTATGTGGATGAAGTGAGTTTCAGAATACATCATTTGGTCTCAGGAGTTACTGAAGATGACGTAGATGAAGATGACTGTAGATAAACAGAACTGTGAAGGGTAATGCTATGGATTTAATACAACATGTATTGGAATGAGAACCCCTTTTGCTGTCTACTCTATCCTGTCCTTGGCACCAATTAATGTCATGGTCCACTCAGTAGACTTATGGTTTGTTTTGCTACAAAAATCAAGGCAAAAAAGCCAATCAAACAACCAATGCTTCAATCAAGCTTGTAATTTCCATCAGAGGTACACTATAGGCAGAAAGAGTGATAGAAAGTAGAAAGGGTAAAGGAGAAAAAGGGTGCAAGACTATTTCCAAAGTCTCAGGTGCAGGTGGTGCTCCATTCTGATCATCATGGTTCTTGGTGGGAGAAGCTTCTGAGGAAAAGGCTGCTGATCCATCTTTCATGCTAATCATCCAAAGTGACAAGTTAAAGAATGAAAGTCTCTCCACATCCCATGGCAGATCTCATGTGTCTGTGCCAATATCCCACCCTGATCAGGTGAAGCCACCGTGAATGCCCAAGGAGGAAGTTCAAGGGTGAGGTCTCCCCTGGAGGCAGGTAGACTTTTTCTAGGAGATGTGTTTTCATATTACAATAACCAAAGTTCTGAAGTTCATGCAGATGTAGTGGTCAGTCTGTTTTGACACCTAAATTTCAATAGCTTCATTGGTGGCTCCAGCTTATTGCAAACACTCTACTGTTGAAAGTCCCAAATCATAGTCCCAAATTCTCTATTCTCAATGTGGAACAGCACAGTACTCTTCATAAGATTCTCCTTCAATCTGCCTTCCATCTTAAGGACAAGCTCTGTGTCTCCAGCAGGCCATTGCAGAATTCTGTCAAGGAGTTTTGGGGTGTCCTGTGGTCTGAGTCCCTGTTAACAAAGTTCTTCAGACCAACTCTTACAGCCCTGTCACCTTTTTTTTGCTTGACAAATACATTCAGTGACTTCAGAGGAACATTTTATAGGACATCTTAGGTTGGAAGGGAGATAATCTGGTCCAGCTTCTAGCCTTCTTTGCACAAGAAGGATAGCAAGCTTCTTCACAAACTTTTGATGAGTTGGTTATGGTTACAGACCTGGTCAGTGGACCAGCTTTCTTGTATGCATCTTTGCAATTTAACTTGGCAAATGCCTGAAAAGATGACATGAAATGTAGTCAAAATTCAAGTGAAGATGAAAACTGAGAGTTTCAGACCTCTGATTGCAGAAATAACAGCATTTTATGCCTGTGAGATCTTTCAGAGTATGAAGATGCAAAAAGTCATTCATCTTTTTCACATAAGCAGCTAAAAATAGTCTTTGCAGCATCCTGCAAAGAGACAATTTGCTTGTAAGGGAAATCCATAGTCCTCCTTAAGGTCATGACAAAGAACACAAGTTAATTGAATGACAATATTTTGTAGTGAATGATGAATCAGTGGAGCTGCAGAATTCAAGCTTCCTTTTTAAAGTTGCTGTTCTGACAAGAAAGTCTTATTAACTGAGACCATTTCCATCATAATATTGAAGTTAAAGTTTCTGAGGGATCATCAAAACAGGTCACAGCCATGGTCCCTGAGTGCATTATTATTGTAAGAGCTGAATCAGTGAAATTTTTAATTTTACCCTGTGAGAATTCTTTGACAACTGAAATTAAACATGGGAAGGGATTATTCAATGCACAGGTAAAGATGTCTTTGTCTTCCTGTTCTCACTGCATATGGAAAATTGATTGAGTAATCTATATATGATATCTGGTGCCATGATAGCGCTGGTGATGCTGTGTCAGTGTGTGAGGTTCAAATAGTGGTCACAATGTTTCAGAGAAAAGCCATTTCACAGCCTGTCATCTTCCAGACATGGAGCATCACTAAGGATAGATTTGCCCTGATTGCTTTAACCAGACATCTGAAAAAGCTCTTTAGCTAAGAAATAGCATTTTCTACAACCACAAACCAGTCAGCAATACCTCAAATCACCAGGAGATAAAATTGTTGGTGTTTTGTGGCTCAGGAGATCCTATTTTGGTCTCAAATCCTAATGCCATAAACTGGGAGGAAGTCAGAGTAACTTTGCTCTGATGGAGTCACTGTGTTTTTGCTAAATAAAATATGTGAATGATGGCACATGATGAACTAACTTGTGTTCCTCGTGTGTCAAATGCTGTGGTGATGAGCACTTCTAGTCCTGTCAAGTTCATGATGGAAAATTGGACTATTTCTTCAAGCCATGGCTTATAAAAATAGGGGCTGTAACATCAGGGTTGTTGGTAAAGCTTTTGTAAAATGTCTCTGAGGATCATAAAAAGTTGATTTCTTTTTTTTTTTCATCTTACAGATATTGTGGATGCTTTATCAGACCCAAAGAAATTTCTGTCTATCACAGAAAAAAGAGCAGACCAAATGAGAGCGATGGGTATTGAAACTGTAAGTAGAATGTGATGACAAACACAGCCCATTTATCCTCATGTTGGGGTTTTTTTGGGTTTTTGTAAAGAAAACTAGTTCTTCTCCTCTCAATGCTCATTACCTAACATATTTCAAATACAAGCCTCTCTGTCCTGCTCTGAAATAAATTAACCTTGTATTAGTTAACAAGTACCGAAATACCATTCACCAACTGGCTTTCCATGGATCATACTAACACATTCCTTAAAAGTAGAAACTGTAAGAAATGAGGAAGAAGCTATATTTTAGTAGGTGGCCATATAAAATATTTTACTGAGTATATTTTTCTTTTAAAGTATTTTGCAGTTTCCTTCTTTGTGAAAAAATTAGGCAAATTCAGAGATCTCCCACCTTTTATACTAAGGGTGAAATAACAATTTATTTACTGTGATGTTTCTTTCAGAGTGATATAGCTGATGTACCAAATGACACTTCAAAGAATGACAGGAAAGGAAAAGCTAACAATGCCAAAGCCAACGTGACACCTCAGAGCAGCTCTGAGCTTCGACCAAGTACCACTGCAGGCTTTGGACCTGGGACTGACACTAAGAAAGGTAGATATGTCACACCTCAATCCCTTAGCCCTGAAGTAATTCACAAAATCACAGAGAAATATTCACTATTCAACTTTATTTTCCCATTTCTATTCATTCTTGCCCTTTTATAAGGTAACCTTAGCCATTGGGACTGGTTTTTGTCTGGTTACAAGAGATCTAGGGGAGGAGTGTTGGTAGAAATACTTTCTGGTTTACTCCACAAAACCTCTTCTGCCTTTTTTAAATTATTTTTACCTCCTTCTTCAAATCCCTTGAGAGAATGGCAGATTTAAGTAATTAAAGGTGTTTAGAATTCATTGGATTCTCTAGATATTTCCCAAGAATTAAAAATGTCTTCATTGTGTGGCTTTATGCTGAATAGTGATTGTGGAAATTGCATGTTTATTGTAAAAAATATCCATATAAAATGTGCTAATTTGTATGTAAGTGTCTTTTTCCCTCACTGCTCACTCTGCAAAATCATTTTACAGAGTCAAAGGGGATTATTTGTTTCTCACAGGTAATGAAGATAAAGAGGAAAAAATAAACTTGTGCCACTGAATGAAACACAAATATTTCTGTTAATGGGCCACAAGAACTTGAATCTCATTTATTCTCCTTCATCCACCTTAGCCCAAAGGGACAAATGGGATGAAAAGGAGCACTTAAAGCTCTTGTTCTTACACTGAAGCTGGGTACACACCTGTGAAAGAGTCTTTGGAGAAACAAGATGCTGTTTCTCTGGACTCACTTTCGGCATTTCAACAGGTCATCTCTGGCCCCTGAGCTCTTTGTTGGTGCAAAACCCACTGAAGGGTTTTCATATTTAATATATCATTGAATGCATCATTTGAGGGTGACAGAACACTGGACCAGGCTGCCTGGATTGGTTCTGGAGTCTCCTTCTTTGGAGACATTCAAAACTCATCTGGATGCCTTCCTGTGTGACCTGGTTTAGATGTTCCTGCTCTGGCAGGGGGTTGGATTAGATGATCTCTTGAGTTCCCTCCCAATCCCTGACATTCTGTGATTCTGTGTGTTTATCATCACCAAGATTGACAAATATAATTTTTATTATGCATTAATTAATCATGAAATTTACTGGGGATGGCACCTTTATTCTTGATTGCAATAAAGGGACCATAAATCAGTCTGTGTTTGGAAATAAAACCCTAAGGAACTTTTTTCAGAGCAAGCAAACCTGATATAGCCCTTTTCTGAAACTGAGATTTCAATACCTGCAACCATTCATATTCTGACATGCTACAATAGAGCATTTTTTTCATTTTTATGAACAATTCTTATTTTTTACTACTTTTCTTCTTCATGTTACAATATACAACTCCCCCTGCCATTAAAAATTAGTTATGCAGCAGTGCAGGGTGTCTTGGGAAGACTTTCAAATGCACAAAAACCTTAGGTTTTTTTTTTTTTTCTCTAACATTCAGAATTAGTTAAATGCTTTGTGGTTTTGAAAAACTTCAGACTCAATGCTGAAATGTGTTTTGGTCTCATAACTGGATGCATACCAGTACCATATAATTGAGCAGAATGTTCTGATTCTAAGAAAATAAAGAAATTGTGTTCCCTAAGATTGCCTGACTACCTTTCCTCCTCCCCCATTTTCCCTTCTTTTACAGCTTCTGAATAATTTTTTTTGAGTTAAATTCTCTTTAAAAGAAAAAAAGCCTTTTTCAAGGTGGGGAGAATGTTATAGTCCACAGAGTTTGCAGTATGTTTATTTATAGGCTCTCCTTTTTCTGTAACAACTCGGGAAAAGCTGTGCTTTCCAACTCTCATGGCATTTTATTGACATTTTTATTAATGATTACATGTAGGATGTGCTAGGCAATTAAATAAATCACAAAACACTAAGGCAGAAACATAAAATGAGATTGTTTTTTGCTTGCACTGCACTTGTACTGTTAGTTCTGGGCATTAGATTGGCTTTCTTGTATTGAAATTTCACTGGTTTTGATTTTGTGTTTCTTCTCCATTTTTACTGCTTCTTTACTCATAACCTGTTATTAATGAAAAAAAGAGCAAATTTTACCTTAATTCACATGCCAGAATTAACATAGTAATCTCTGGCTATGGCCACAAATTTTTTAATGTACAAATTTTTTAATGTACATTTTTTAATGTACATGGATGATTAGCTCTGTTTTCACAAAAGAAGCTTTTTCAATTCTTAGCTGGCTGTGTTTTGACACTTCAGTCCAGAACTGTAAGAGATTAAAATGCAATCATTGATTCATTTCTTTTTTTTTCACCAGACAATTGATTGAGTAGTGCATTTGAGAAGGAAATTAGGAGTGTCTTAGCTATATCTTGGTGGGTAATTTCCTCATTAACCTGCAATTATTTTTTCTGTGGTGAAAAACATTAATTAAATACTAACTTAACTGTAGTTTTCAGTGGTGAAACTAAAATTTCAAAGCATGAGATGTGCTAGTATGTATGAAGTTTTGGATAAACTATATTGATATCTCCCTAGGTATAGACCTTATTCCTCAAGTGAAGATAGAAGATTTAAAGCAAATGAAGGTGAGTGTGGACTCAAGATGTTCATGATTTATTTTTAAAAAACAGGTTTTTATCTGGTTAAATTGAACATAACCACAGGAAAATTGACCCACCTTCTCTTTTTCTAGGCATATATCAAACATTTAAAGAAACAGCAGAAGGAGCTGAATGCCTTAAAGAAGAAACATGCAAAGGTATGAACCTTAGGGGATTTCTGAGAACTAATAGCAGCACTCCTTAGCACAGACTTCTAATTTAATTTAATGGCTGTAAAAATCTAAGGAATGGTAGTTGGACCACCAAGAAAGGTGCATGGGTTTTAAGCATACTAAAATACTCTCCAGTGAGTGAATTTTCCCTTAGTGACACACTAGAGAACCTGCAGAAACACTAAAGGGAACTGGAATATGTAACTCAATTAAAAATATCCATGTTAATAGCTTCATAGTTAGCTTTTAACTTGGTACTATTGGCAGTGATGTCACAGATACATCATTTTCACAAATATAATTTACATTTGAGAATCACAGACCATTTTCTTCTGACCTTTATCATTAGAAAACCATTACAGAAATGAAACATAACAAATTAAGAAGTTCTGAAATTTGCCAATATGTACAAATTTATTCTGGGATTTTGGGGCAAATATTCTTTTGCTCTCTTTCATTGCAGATCTGATACAATGTAGTTCCCTGGGCATTTTTAATACCCATCTTTGTGTTTATTTTCATGACTTTTGTCAGGATGTGGGACCCTGTACAGTGAAGCAGGAAGAAATCACTTAAATAATTATCACTTTTGTGGAGCTCGTAGTTTTAAAGGCAGAATGAGAAAATTAAGTAGTTACATTTCAGACTTCTTGGCTCTATGCAGAGAGGAAGTGATTGATTTCTCCATTTTAGTCTTTTGTTTGAAGCTCAAAACTGTCATCTACACTTCTGGTCTGGACTTTATGGGGACTTCTCATTTTTAAATGCTTCTTTCTCCTTCACTGAATAAAATCCAGCACTTTTTTAGAGTAGCTTTTTGCAAATGAGAATGGAGTTGGAACTAGATGATATTTAAGGTCCCTTCCGACCCAAACTATTCTATGATTCTATAATTCATGATTATCCGGAGGGCAAAGCATGGATGTGGTATGTTCTCCCAGACTATGGAGGTCAGTTACATGGGTGACAACATCTCATGCTTTGCATTTACCCTTTTATAGCAAGAATTGTTTGGTTTTACTTATATATTTTGAGAGATGCTTTCAGTTGCTTCACTTGTGTCTGACTGCTGCTCTCAAGCTTCTATCATTCTCTTCACTGTCCATATTTTTTTTCCCTTCCTGATTAGCCATTGTAAATAATTCCTGGTAAAGCATTTTAATGTCAATGTTGTCTATTTGTTTTGCTTAAAATCCTCTATGGAACAAAAACTCTAAATACAGAATTTGGAGGCTGTACATAATCCCTGGGGAAGTGAATGTCAGATGCTGGAGCTCTCAGAACAGACAAGAGATATGTTTTGAAAAGCTTCATAGTATTTATATGAATGTTTCTGTAAAAGTAACTGTAAAAGTCCTTAATTAATAATTTTAGAGGAAGAAACAGTGATAAGGGTGTAAGAAAATAATAACAAAGAGCAGCAGAGTAGTGAGGGTAGAATAAATTCTAGGTGAGCCATAAAGCAAAATAGAGATAAAGTCCTGAAAGAGGCCATATTAATTAATGCAATGCATGATTAGGTAAAATGTGGAGCAATTGAATGTTAATAAAATAGTGTAAATTAAAAATCAGCACTTTTTCCTACAGTATTTAGTGCTTTCTCTGGTAGTTACATATTTGCATCTGATAAGGGTGAATATAAAGTCAAGCTCAATAATGAAGTCCATGTGTAAGCACTGAGTGAACTGTGTTGTTTCTGGTACAGATTTGTGCTGGAAAAAAACTGTGTGGGACACCCAAGTGTGCAACATGCATTAGTGATTCATCTTTTCACCATAGGAATCCATAGGAATAGGGTTGGGTTTTTTTTTTTACCTCCTCCTTCCATAGATAACCTCCTCTGCCATTTCACCAAAGTAAGCTATAGAAGTGACAAAGTGACAGCAGGTTAGCACTGATGTGTAAGATTCCACAAGTACCTCTAAATGTCCAGTTTATCAGTATGTGCTGCTTTATGTGGGGGTGAGGGGAGAAAATGGGGCACTTTGCAGTCTACATGTAAGGTTGAAAGTCATCCTTCACAACTTACTCTTGCTTGCAAGAGATGATGCTCTGCAACAAGGTGGAATTTCTTTATTATAACATTCCTGCTGTCATTAGGGCCAGAATATCAGTTGCTAATGAATTAATTTACCTATTTTAGCTGATGTTTGGACTTGGAGCTATTTATTTGCAGTGGTCTTTGTATTCAGCATGAGATAATACAAGGGAAGGGCAGGACTGGGTTGAGTTTTGTTCTCCTCTGCATTTAGTAATTTTGAATGGTGTGTTTTGAGCTTACAAATCTGATTTTTTACATTGTACTGTAATGGAATTTTATTAAGAAGATTAAATTTTCCCCATCATTCTTTTATTGTAAGTTATACCAATTTTTAAGGTCTTAGTGCTTATGATGGAACATGTGGAGCCTTTAGAACCAGATGACTAAACTAGATTAAATTCCATTGCCACTTACCTGTTTATGTGTGCTGATATTTTACACTATAAGAGAATGAAACATGAAAAATCCAGCAACCTAATTGTAAGGTCCTACTGTTTTCCAGGAGCACAGTGCTATGCAGAAGTTACACTGCACTCAAATTGACAAAATAGTGGCCCAATATGATAAAGAAAAGGTATCATATGAGAAAATGTTAGAGAAGGCAATCAAGAAGAAGGGGTAAGATTTTTTTTTTCTTTTTTTTTAAGGCTTAAAATAGATTTCATGCTTTTGTGGTCTGCAATAAAAAATTCATTAAAAGGTCATTGGGATTAATGAATTTCAGCTTGAACCAGCTACATCAGACTGAGTATGAAGACATAGGTTGAGACATCAAGATTTTGTGAAATGAAATGCCCTGGTAAATCCTGGGTTCAGCAAGTAGAGGACATGCTTCATTTCCTTGGTTATCATCTTGTAACTTTTATGACCAATGAAAGTTGTAAAAGAACTTATAAAATGTGTATTCATGTTGGAATTGTCAGATGCTTCCTAAAAAAACCAAACTTTTTTTCATTGGTATTGAGAAGTTTTCTGATTTTATTGTGAGTTTTTTTGTGGTCCATTCCTGCCACGTGGTGTGACAAATGTCAACTGTGTATTGTCCCTCAAAGTAGAATTTTTTTAATCACATGCTAATTCACTGGCAGATGGACAGAATTCTGCTCCCTGTGCTATTTCTGTTAGAGGTTTCAAACACTTCCAAATCTCAGTGAGGCTTATGCTCATGTTCCCACTCTGAAAATGAGTTAAGGGCACATAAAGATTCTTTTGATTTATCAGAACTGTCTTGATATTCAAGTGTATGGGTAAACATGGACATGTGGCATTTGGCTGGGCTGTCCCTGGGCATTTTTTTCCAACTTTGCCTCACTGTTTTAACCATGGACTATGCCACTGCATCTCGGGAAAATTCTCATTATGTCCCATCTCCTGGAATTTGTCTTGGGTGACAATGGAGTCTGCATTGATGAAGGGATCAGCTGGTGGTTTTGATGTCTTGAGATTTTGAAAAATCCAGGGATTGAACTAATTAGACTAATTTGGAATAAAAGATGTCTGATTTGCTGAAGAACCAGTCTCATTTATAATGTAAGATAAATCATATATGAATTATGGCCAGCCTCTGATCACAGCTACCCACATCCGTAATCCAAGATACTTTCCAGCTGTCTCTGTCTTTATTTCAGGTAGTCAAAACCTGTCTCTGTGTCTTCAAATTACTTGCAGACTGTCAAATTAATGTTGGAAATCTCTACAAAATTAAATCCCTTGCTATGACTAGAAAATAAATGTCTAGTCCTTATGGTAACCCTTGGGAACACAAGGCACACCACATTAATGTTTTCAGTGAGGGCTTTCCTGGGACTGTCTGATGATAAAATTTAGTGCTAATTTCCATAAGTTTAGCAGCACTTTGATATTGAAATAGGATTTAGACTCGTTAGGAGTTTCATAAATCTCTTTTTCTAGAGCAAAAATGGATTAATGTTACTGCAATAACCATTCTTATCGGGTCCAGCTTCAGATGGTGAAACAAATGTGACTCCACTCAGTGGAGTTACACCATTTTACATCAGTGAATAATCCAACCCTGTATTAAAATAGACACTCCTCAATATAATGTAGTATTTTAGACCAATAAAAAGCCCACGGAGGCTTTCAATATGTGCATTTGTATTCTGTTGTAAAACTTTTTTCACTGCTGAAAATAAAGGGAACAAGATTGGGAAAGATGGAGCTTGTCAGCCTTCAAAATGTATGAACTTTGGTGAGACAGTAATTGAAGTTCCTGTTGTGGCTGTAGTGGAATTGTTTTTTGGCTTGTTTAAGGAAATTCTGTGGATGAGAAATGGAAATCATCCATCTCCTAGCCCACAGGCTCATCAGGGACCTTCAGCATGGACCTTCTGCAGGCATTTTTCCACCATGTTCCTTGAATTGTGTAATTCTGTAATGAACAACCTTCACAACTGGCTTAAAACCCCCCAAAAAAGTCCATGCTGTATTTTAGAAATGAGGACAGTCTTCCAGATCTGTCGCTTTCCAAGAAGCATCTAGTGGCTTGGATTCATCCATGTGGGTTGATGTGATCTGCAAAGATAATGAGGCCCCTTCTTAGCAATTTCCCCTTTGTCATAGAGGGGCACTGATCTTTTCATTAAGGCTTCAGATTTAGTATGGCCAAATTCCCTGAAAGTTAGCCACTCAAATTACTTCTTTTTCTCTGCCTCAAGCTAGAAAAAAGTAGCAAAAATTACTTTAAAAGCAGGCTAAAATCATTGCAAGGCTTCTAAGTTCTCAGGCATAAACTGGTCTTACTTGGTGTGAAGTATTTTAAGCTTGAAAAGGGAAAAAAGAACTATAGATGGAGATGCTTGATGTATCTTTAACAACAAAATAATTGCTGGGCCAATCTAGAATTAATTGTGTGATGTTTGAATTGACTGATCATCAATCCAACAATATTTTGGAAGCTGGGGATGAATTGCCAGAAGAAATAATTTCATTCCAATACACGCCAGCACTTCAGTTTTGATTAATGTTTTAATTAGTAAGAGCTGGCTTAATGGGAAGATGTTTAACTTGTGGCACACATTTGTAATTTTCCTGGTTTTTTTTTTTTTTTTAGAGGAAGTAACTGTGTTGAGCTGAAGAAAGAAACAGAAATTAAAATTCAGACACTAACATCAGATCATAAATCCAAGGTAAGCAAACAGCCAACTTGAACACATGCAACATCCCAAATAGAGATTTTTGAGAGCCAAGTGGCAGTTTGTTTTCTTTGGAAACCAATGAATGATTTTTCAGCAATAATAACATGTTGAAAAGAATGGGAGTAATGAAGTGTCTAAAAGTGTCTCTTAAAAAAAAAATCTTGAAAAGCAACATCCTGCCCTTTTAAAAATTATTTAAGAGAAAAGTGCCAGATTCATGCCTTGTGAAACTAAACTAGTTTGTCTCTGTTCAAGCTAAACAAAGAGATTAATATACTCTGGGTGAAATTTGGATGCTAAATGCTTTCTCCAAATATAAAATAAAGAAGTTTTCTTCTTTATTTTCCCTCATTGTCACTGTGAGCAGCACCTGCGAGCCTGTCTCTTGGGGAAGGAGGAGAGCAGGTTGCTCTTGAACCACATAAATTCTTATTTCTATTTATTTCTTCATTGCTTAGTTGCATTTTTTTCTCTGAGGTGCTGGAGAATAAAAGTTCTCTCAGATTCAACCTCAATTCCCTTGAGTAGGGAAGTTCTCAAGCCTTGTTTCATGTCTCACATTGAGTTGCTTAGAGCTGCTTCCTCTGTTCTCCTGTAGCATTATGCTCACCAACTTCAGATTGCCTTTAAAAGTTTTATCTGCCACTTATTGACCTGCTTTCAAGTTTCTAAAAGACATCCAAACTCAAGGGTAACAGGTCTGCTAGAAGATAAATCCTTGTACAAAATAATCTGGAAGGAGAAGAGCACCAGAGACTGACCACAGCACAGGAGAAACTCTGTAAAAACTAAAAACTGTAAAAAGAATCAGAGCAGTACAGAAAACACAAAAGCAGTCACATCATTGAGACTATGATCAGATAATTTCCATCTTTTCTTCTGCTGCCTTTATTCTTTGGTGATGTTATTTCCTATGAAAAAGATCTATAAAGACCAGAAAAGTGGTTTTGAGGAGGAAAAACCATCAGAGGTAGCAGTAAATTGATGTGGTGGGTAGTAAGATCCTGCTTCACAGACCAGGGACGACAAGGGTGGACATCCTTGACCCTTGAGGGTGGTGAGGGCCACACATACCTCAGCTGTATGGATACCAGAAGCTGGGCTGTAATAGACTGCAGGTTACCAGCACATGGGTCCAGGGATCTGATTCTCCCCCTGAGTGTGGGATGTTTTGAGTTCAGCTCTTGCACGAACCATCCTTTTGGCAGCCACCTTCTCCAGCAACACATGCGACCATGGTTGTCCTCTCCCTGGAGGTGTTTAAGGCCAGGCTGGATGAAGCATTGCACCACCTGGTCTAGTGAGTGGTGTCTCTACCCATGGAAAGAAGTTGGAACTTGATGATCTTTAAGGTCCCTTGCAACCCAAACTCTTCTATGATTCTATGGGGTTTTTTTTAAATAAGGTTTCAGTCCATTTGCCTGCACCACTAAAGATGTAGTAAAAGCTTCAGAAATCATAGAATCACAGAATATCAGGGATTGGAAGGGACCTCAAGAAATCGCCTAGTCCAATCCCCCTGCCAGAGCAGGAACATCTAGACTAGGTCACACAAGAATGCATTCAGGAGGGTTTTGAAAGTCTCTAGAGAAGAAGACTCCACAACCTTTCTGGACAGCCTGTTCCAGTGTTCCGTCACCCTCACCGGGAAAAAATTCTTTCTCAGATTCCTGTGGAACCTCCTGTGTTCCACCTTGCTGTCTGTTTTATCTCCTGATCTCCTTCTCCTAAAAAGTCTTGAACAGTTTCCTTAAAAGTAAATTTGTTCACAACCCCTCCAAAAAAACCCCCACATGATTCATTCATTTCTTCCCATCATAAAACACTGTGATGAGCACTACCTCCACATCATCCAGACATAAGCTCCAAAATTCATTTGAAGTTATCTTGTGGAGAAAATTCTTTGATCTCTTTGCTTCTCACCTATGTCATTCACAGCCTGGACTTTAAGAGCTATGATTTGTACACAAGGGACATCCAAGTCTTTGTTAATCTTCCAGATCCTATAAATGTGACTCATGTTTTCCCTTTCCGCAAATGTGTGCAGTGTCTGAGCTCTGTTTCTTTTAAAAAATCCTGCTTTCAAACTGTTTGCCTTCAATTTAATCCATCTCTGGGAAACAGACTGACTTTCTCCCACTCCCGTGTCAGGTTTTAAGGATGAAATTTTGCAAAGGAGACTTAAAAAATTAAGCTCCTTCCAAATGCCAAGCCTGAGCGTGTTGGGTAATTCCCAAAGAGCTCCTCTACAAGTCATCTACCTCTGTCACTATGTCTGTCACTTTCAATATCTTGCTCACTGTTGGTTCCATCAGAATTGTCCAGGTTTTAGCATTCATAAAGACTTTTTCAATTTGAGTTGCTGAAGGGCTGAATTATTTCTGGAGCAAGCTCAAAGCTGTGCAAGCAACAGGTTAGAAAACAGTGCTCAAAAACCATAGGGAAATTAACTTTTCTCCTGGATGGATGTAGATGCAATTAAATTAGATTTCATTCTGAGATGCTGAATGCATTGCACTGATACAGTGGGATTTTGATTAATTTACAGTTGTTCACTATTTTGTCCATTAATTTTTGATATCAGGTTGTTCCATAATTGAGTTTTAATTACAGCTTATGTCCTCTGCTTGCAGCTCTGTGTCACAGTGTCCACTTCTAGCACCAGGGAGACCTTTCCTTCACAAAAGTCTTTTTTTTTTCATGAGTCTTTTTTTTTTCCAGCTCGACATAAAATACTTAAATTAGCTTTTTGTGTGTACTTTGCACAAAATTAACCTAGCAGATGGAAATTACTCCCCTGCATTAGGAAAGTAGGTCCCAATATCAAGGAGGCAGAGGATGAAAAGAAGAAAAGAGGAAAGATCACTTCAAAGATTCTTCCTTCTTGAACGTGGTGACTAAACAAACATATTGCATATATGCTTTGACAAGGAAGTTCCTTATCAATATTTTAATTAGTCTCATAGGCCCAGTGTGAGGGGGAGATGAAAGGACAGGACTGCAAACACAATCTGTAGGACAGGGAAAAGAGAATTTTGCTAATGGTAATCTTTCTCATCCTTTTTGGATAAGCAACACTACCTTAACAGTGGAAAGTAGGACAAGAGCACAGCCCAGTGCACGTGAAACAGTTATTTTAACTAGGATGCTGTAATAAACAGGAATGTGTATTGGATTTGCTACATTTGAACTTGGAGATGTATCACAAATCTTCAGCAGGACTGGATTTCAGATGTTCAGTGATCTAGAGTTCTAAGGTTGTCTGAATTCGTGCAAAATTGGGTATTTCAAGTTTCTAACTGGTGTTTGGCAAATCCCTTACACCCTTCTCATCAGGCTGCCTTGCTCTACCTGAAATGAGACTTCTGGGCTGTGGAACATTTTAAAAAAAAAAAAATCTTTCTGTTCTCTCCCAACCCAAGAGAAAAACTTGTTTATGAGGAGCTGGACCTTCTTCTCAGCCCACATGCTGATTCTGAAATTAGTAGCATATCACTGGCACATCTCTCCAGGAGCTGAGGCTGGGATTTTTTATGATTCTTATTTCCTATCTTCTCAGTTTACATCCTCAAGTCTCCTTGCAGGTTTCTCCTTTGGGAACTGGAATCCATGATCCTGATGGGTCCTTTTTAACTCAAGATGTTGAGTGATTCTCTGGTGTCAGTGTGCCTGAGATACAGGATTCCTGCCTTCTTATTCCTCTGTCATGTATAGCACTAACAAAATTAATTCATGCCGACATTTATTTGCAAATGGCCCTTGAGTCTTTGTTTTTCTACATTTCTGTAGGTTTTCAAATGCTCTTTGCATTTTAAATACTTCTTTCCCTACTATACACTCATCTGCCCCATTATTTTATTAGGCCATAACTCTTACTTTATTCAAAGTTAATTTTTAATTTTCTCTGTAGTGTAAGGATGCTTGAATTAAAAGCAAAACCTTTTTGGTTTACTTTTGAAATACTTTCTTTCCCCACTATACACTCATCTGCCCCATTATTTTATTAGGCCATAACTCTTATTTTATGCAAAGTTGATTTTGAATTTTCTCTGTAGTGTAAGGATACTTGAAATAAAAGCAAACTCTTCTTGTTTTACTGGAATCCCTGCTTATATTTAGGGCTGTATAAAATGCTTTCACTGTGACTAGAAATCAGGTCTCCTGTGGTAATATCCCCTGTGCTTTCTAACTTTAAATTAGTCTGAAGCACAGTCCTACGGGACTGGCTATGTGGAAGAATCAAACAGCAGCAAGAAGTGGAGGAGAAGACTTGGTCAGCTCTGTCACAGTTCCTGCTGCTACATTTTATTGATGTTTGAAAGGGGGTCAGGTAATTTTCTCCAGGGTAGTAATTTGAATCACCAATCTGTGTAAGGAACTGTGTCCCAAGGGGTATGATCTGCAGGTGTGACTTGTTGCTGTCTCTGCCTGCTTCCTGCATTCCATAATAGCACTTCTCTTTTTAAAAATATTAATATTTTCTAACATTGTAGCCATAAAAGCTTTCTGAGGATGTGGTCCCTTTTCTGCTGATACACTCAGTTACTTGTGATCATGGATCTACCTTTTTTTCTCCAAATTGGGAGTGGAGCTGACTGCATCTGGAAATTCTGAGGTGGAAGAGAGGCATCTCCAGACAGTGTGTAGGCATGATAAATGCTGCTTAGAAACTGCTCACTTTTTAAAATCAGCAATATGAAGATCCTGGACTAAATGTAGTCCTAATTTATAGAATCATAGAGTAGTTTGGGTTGGAAAGGATCTTAAAGATCATCTAGTTCCAATCCCCCTGCCATAGGCAGGAACATCTCCCTCTAGACTTGGTTGCTCAATGCTTCATCTATCCCCAAAATCTCTCTGGGCAACTTGTTCCAGACTTCTTCCTATTGCCTCTTGGGAACTTTCCAAAACTTTAATCTCATTATTCTTGTGAGTCTTGGGAGATAAGCAAGAGAAGAATACTTGTCAGGCTCCCTGCTGATTTAATGAATGTAAAACAAAGATACATAGACCATCTTCAGATTCAGGTTGTAATAAAAGTGGGATTGCTGTGCAAACTGGCTGTGTTTGTAAAACTGTCTCCACAAAAGCAAAGCCCTCAGAGAAATCTCACTTGCTGCATTCTCCTTATAATGAATTTAAATGTTTTAAATGTCATTTTTTTTACTGGCAACCAGAGATGTAAAACTGTTTTATTATGAACTAAGTCTTGGGGAAGGTTTTAAAATAACAGAAGAACATTCAAGAGCATAAACACAGGCAGTTTATTTATAGAGTCAGAGAATAGTTTGGGTTTGAAGGGAGCTTAAAGATCATCTAGTTCCAACTCCCCTGCCATAGCAGGGACACCTCCCACTAGACCAGGCTGCTNGAATTTCTCATCCACTGACACCCCCAAATCCTTCTCTTCATGGCTGCACTCAAGCCACTCTCCTCCCAGCCTGTATCTGTGCTTGGGATTGCCCCAAACTAGGTGCAGGATCTTGCTTTTGTCCTCGTTGAACTTGGTTGGCATGGGCCCACCTCTCAAGCCTGTCAAGGTCCCTCTGGATGGCATCCCTTTCTTCTGCAGTGTCATCTGCAAACTTGCTGAGGGTGCACTCAATCCCACTGTCCATGATTCCAACAAAGATGTTAAATAGCACTGATCCTAGTGCTGATCCTTGAGGAACACCACTCCTCACTGTATTCCACTTGGACAACGAGCCATTGACTGCAACTCTTTGAATGTGACTTAAGTACTTAAGGTGGGTTCCAGAGGTGAGCTGTAGTGTTTGCCCAGCAGCCTTTTAAAAACTGATTGTTCCCCATTCTGCCCACACCTAAAACACTGATATCAGTGTCTCACTTTCTGAGCAACATAGTGGTGGGTTTTGATTTTAAGAATAAAGTTTAGCTTTCATAGAAGATGACCCAGATGCTGTTAGTTGCCATAGTAGCAGCTGAAATGACTACCTGAAAATAGGTTTATGGTGAGACCTATTTTGTAGACCATTTATGGAAAAGTTGGATAGCTTGGCAAAATACCCAAAGATAATTATTAAAGGAGGATAAAATATATCTTAGCTTCTTTTCTAAATCATTGAGTGCAATAGATTCTTATAATAACAACACTGGTGATTTAGACTTCTTCCTATTGCCTCTTGGGAACTTTCCAAAACTTTAATCTCATTATTCTTGTGAGTCTTGGGAGATAAGCAAGAGAAGAATACTTGTCAGGCTCCCTGCTGATTTAATGAATGTAAAACAAAGATACATAGACCATCTTCAGATTCAGGTTGTAATAAAAGTGGGATTGCTGTGCAAACTGGCTGTGTTTGTAAAACTGTCTCCACAAAAGCAAAGCCCTCAGAGAAATCTCACTTGCTGCATTCTCCTTATAATGAATTTAAATGTTTTAAATGTCATTTTTTTTACTGGCAACCAGAGATGTAAAACTGTTTTATTATGAACTAAGTCTTGGGGAAGGTTTTAAAATAACAGAAGAACATTCAAGAGCATAAACACAGGCAGTTTATTTATAGAGTCAGAGAATAGTTTGGGTTTGAAGGGAGCTTAAAGATCATCTAGTTCCAACTCCCCTGCCATAGCAGGGACACCTCCCACTAGACCAGGCTGCTCAGTGCCTTGTCCAGCCTGGCCTTAAACCCCTCCAGAGAGGGGGCATCCACACCCTCTCTGGGAAACCTGTTCCAGTGTCTCACCACCCTCACCCTAAAGAATTTCTTTCTTAAATCCAGCCTGAATCTTCCCTCTTCCAACTTACATCCATCATTCCTAGTCCTTCCATCCCATATCCTATTAAAAAGTCCTACCCCAGCCTTTCTGTAGCCCCTTCAGGTATTGAGAAGTCACTATGAGGTCCCCCCTGAGCCTTCTCTTCTCCAGGCTAAACAACCCCAACTCCTTCAGCCTGTCCTCATAAGGGAGTTGCTCCAGCCCTTTGATTATTTTCATGCCTCTCCTCTGGACCTGCTGCAACAGCTCAATGTCCTTCTTATGTTGAGGGCTCCATAACTGGACACAGTAACTCCAGGTGGGGCCTCATCAAAGCCCAGTAGAGGGGCAAAATCATCGCTCTTGACCTTCTGGTCACACTTCTCTTGATGCAACCCAGGATTTAATTGGCTTTCTGGGCTGAAAGTTCACACTGGTGGCTCCTCTTCGGTTTGTCATCTACTGACACCTCAAATCCTTTGGCACTTTATTCTTTATAATCTTTTTTTATGATTGTTGATTTCCAAGCCTAGCTGAAAACCCCTCACAGAGCTGCTCTTCTTCCTCTCCAGGTGAAAGAGATTGTGGCCCAGCACACTAAAGAGTGGTCTGAGATGATCAACACGCACAGCGCTGAGGAGCAGGAGATCCGTGACTTACACTTGAACCAACAGTGTGAACTACTGAAGAAACTGCTGATTAATGCTCATGAACAACAAACCCAACAGCTCAAATTTTCACATGACAGGTGAGCCTGGTTGGGTTATGATGTTTTCTCTTCTTCTGTTGGTAACTTCTCTACTGCTGTCAAAAATGTTGGGCTGTATGCATGGTAGAAGTCAATGGAGAAGATGACACGATGGATGGATGGATGGATGGATGGATGGATGGATGGATGGATGGATGGATGGATGGATGGATGGATGGATGGATGGATGGAAAAACAGGCTAATTAGCTGCTTTGGATTATCTAAACTTCCAAAAAGGCAGTGGATGTGTTGAAGCAGTGGTAGTTTGCATCAACTGTGCTTAGAATTCACCCAGAAAATTTAATTCAGAGGCTGGAAAATGAGTATAAAATATGGAAATAATAGTTTTGGACATCTGCATTTACAGCACTGGTGATAGATCAGAAAGATTTATGAGAATAAAACCATAAAAACAGGATAAGCTACATTAGACTGACAAATTATCTTCCTCTTGGAATCGCTGGGAAGATATTCCATGACTCTACTGTCTTGTTGCTTCTATAATTAACCATTCTGCAAATTGAAATTAAATAAAATTAAATAATTGTCATTTCCACAGTGTTAGAAATGACAGTAAGTAAAGGAATATTTTTTAATGCTATGATTTATTATATAAAGCAGCCTAAAAGCATAGCAATGTAAAATATGTGTGTAAAAACATGCATGTATATTGTCCTTGACTTTGCATCTTTCATATAAAAAGCATGGGCAAAAAGGATTAAATAAATCACATTTGAAGAAGGATTGGAAATTAGTTTTTTTTAAATTCCTGAGTGATAAAAACAGTTTATCTTTGCATCAGAGGGAACCCCTGCTGGGTTTCCATCCCACAGAATATTGTCCCAGCAAAAAAGCTCTCAGTGAGCTCATCTTTATGTTAATCTCTGTGTTAACTCATGTGTTCAAGAGGTCCTGCAGTAGCAAAATACTAAAAAATGAAGTCTAAAAAATTTTAAATTATCTTTTGAATGATGCATTTGATATTGCCCAGAGAAAAGTGCGGTCTTTGGATCTGAGTCTTTAAATCACACCTGACTGCCCAGCCTATTTTTTGGACTAAAACTTTTTCCCCCTCATCTTTTGGAAAGGAAATTTTTATTTTCTACCTATTTTCTTCTTCTTTAAATGTTTCTTAAAGCTGTCATTAGAGGCACTATCATATCTGCACTGGGTTTGGATAAGGTTTTTTTTTTTTTAAAGGGTTTTTCTCTAAGGTTTTTTTTTTAAAGGTTATTTTTTAAAGGTTTTTTTTAAGGTGTTTTTCTTTAAGGTTTTTTTCTAAGTTTTTTTTTAACTTTTTTTAAGTTTTTTTTAAGGGTTTTTTTTGAGATTTTTTTAAGCTTTTTTTCTCATAATGTTCTGTATCTTTACAATGTTAAAATAGCATTATTTCTTTTAAATGGTTCCAATACTTTTACTAATGGATGTTGCTCCTTATTGGAAATAAATTTGTTTAGTCCATATGTTGTTCTATTTTCAGAGTTACAAAGAACCAGCCCTCAAAATCTGCATCCTGATAAATTCTGAGAACTACTAAAATATACTAGATATGCCAATCTTCAAAATTCTTTGTTTTTTTAATTGCAATTAGTGTGTTTCTGCTTATTTGGGAATTTGTGGTGTAACCCAGAGATGTTCAGGCTGAGGACTTCCCTGCTTAAAACAGATTTAAGCCTATGAATATTTCAGAAGAATTTGAAATGTGCCATATTAAAATGTGAAGAATGTCCCAGTCCCTCCCAGTGCCCCCCTCAGTGCCTCCCAGTTTGGTTCTTCCCAGCCTTTCCCAGTCACTCCCAGTGGTTTTTGTCTCTCGCAGTGCACCCAGTTCAGACCAGTTCAGCCCAGTACCCCCTGTCCCCGTCCCAGTG
>VZTY01019362.1:29912-48247 GCA_013400935.1 Turnix velox
CCCAGTGCCCCCCATCTCCCTCCCAGTCCCTCTCAGTACCCCATCCTCCCCACAAGGGGACTTGGCACTCAGTAATTTGTAGAATTGTGATGGAATACATTGTGTGCAGGAATATGTGTGCATTTATGTGTCTACAGTAGCCAAGAGAGAAGCCAGATAACCATAGGAGAGAAAGGAACAGTCTGAGAGCAGTGTGGGAGGTGGTTGATGCTCTCAGCAGGTTCTTCTCCCTGTTTCCCCTCTCTGTGAGCTGCGGTAATGAGTTAGCTATCAGAAGAGAGGACACAGGGGCAATAGGAAAGATCAGTCATCTAAAGTGATGCAGTTATCTGCTGTGGGGTAGATACTTCCCATCTGTGTGCAGCACAAAAAAGCAATTACAGTCTGTGCTTTGAGCTCATTGAAAAACAAAGCAGAAGGCAGCAGATACTACTAAAAAATCTGCAGCTTATTGAACCCCAGGGGTGCTGTGCCCCTCTGCTTGACTGGCTGGGGTGTAGTCAGTCTGCAGCACTGCAGAAATTGGGGCCATGAAGCTGTTAGTCATGAGCATTATGTGCTCCAGAATAAATAACACGAGGCAGAAAAGAAAATCACATCTGGTTGTTGGGATTTTTTTTAATAGAAGATGGTATTTCTAGGCATTCAAACAGTACTGGTGGCATAAAATAACAGGTTAATAGGTTTTAATGCCATCTAAATAGACTTAGGTGCTTAAAGTTAAGTAGCGAAGTAAAAGACATGTTTGTATAGATTTCAGAGTCACAGTCAGTATGAGGGATGCATTAGGAAATCAGCATTTGAATCTTTTAACAATCCTTTTATTTTCTTTACCATCCTCTTGTATCTTTTTCTTCCAGTTGGTTCTGACTACAGACATCATTTGTGAAGGGGAGGGACTTGTCCTGGAATTGAATTCAAGACATGAAGCCCTACACCAGGCAGTTGAGAAGTGAAGTGACACTTAGAATTTTGACCTTATAGTAGCTCATCAATGCCTGAAGGGTCTACAGAAAGGCAGGGGTAGGACTTTTTAATAGGATATGTGATGGAAGGACCAGAAACAATGGATGTAAATTGACAGAGGGGAGATTCAGGCTAGATATAAGAAAGAAATTCTTTAGGATGAGGGTGGTGAAACACCCAGAGAGGTTGTGGATGCCCAATCTCTGTAGGTGTTTAAGTTCAGGCTGGACAAGGCCCCTGATCTAGTAGGAGTTGTCCCTGCCTATGGCAGTTGGGTTGGAACTAAATGATTTTTAAAGTCCCTTCCAATCCAAACTATTCTATGATATTTGAGAAGCACTATTTTAGTTACAATGAGTGGTTCCTACAAGTGCCTCTTGGTGATTTTTCTTAAAAGATAAGACTTTTCATTTCTTCTGTTAATAATATTTTTTATTTCCTTGTAAGCAGTGAAAACCCAACAGCAGTGCAACTCTGCTGAGCTTCATTATACTCCCTAGAATAGAAAAAACAGTTATTTACAAATATTTGGCTCTTTCAGCCATATCCATGGCCAGAGTCTCATTTTGAACTCATTGCTGATGCACTGCACTCCTCTAATCCTCTTAACTTCATTCAGTCTCAAATTCTATCTGATGCAAACAGACTGAATCAAGCTGAACACCTACACTTAATTTTTTTTTATATCCTTGAGACAGTAATAAAAATGAATTATTTCAGTCCTGCTCTTCAGTCCTGGAAAACCACTTCAAATCCAGTGTAGAGAATAAAAGCTTTTATTTGGAGAAAGGGAATAAAATGTGCTCTTGACACAAATTTTAAAACCTGATCTAATTTTTACTGTGATACAACTACTTTTACCCAGTATTCAGGAAATGTTTCACCTTAGGAACTCTGGGAGAGGAAAAAAAGACACTG
Source organism: Turnix velox (assembly GCA_013400935.1). Lineage (NCBI taxonomy): Eukaryota > Metazoa > Chordata > Aves > Charadriiformes > Turnicidae > Turnix > Turnix velox. Next base: position 31,797 of record VZTY01019362.1, read on the forward strand.
CATTTCTCTAAGAAAATTTTAAACTGTGGAAAATCTAAATTTCCTTGTGCTACTCAATGGTTAATGTCTTTTAGAGATGAAAGGAAGCTAAAAAAGATGCAGAGACAAAATTTCATTACACTCTGTTAGGTGTCACACCTTCCCCTTGTGTTCACACAGAATATTTAGAATTTTGGGTTAATTAAATACAATAATTGTTTAATGCTGTTATTAGGATCATGTCCAGAAAAAGAGACTAAGGCACTGCCTTGGCTTGCAATTGGTAACTTTTAGATGCTTCTGCACTGCTGGGGACTTGATAATCCTTTATTTGCTGTCTAATTTCCATATATAATTCCTGTTTAAATATCAGGAGCTGCAAGTGCTGGAATGCTAAGCAGGCAAAAAGCAAAAGCTAACCTTTAGGGATGGCATTTTTGGGCTCAGCTGGCTTACCCAAGGTGACAAAAAGCCTTCTCCTCACTCACAATCCAGAAGCCACTTGTAAAAGTCAGCATATGTGCTGTTCCTTCCAACAGAGAATCACCATCTGGATTTATTTTTAAAACAACATGAATTTGTTTACATACTTTCTGGTTTTTTCTACTGTGCTGGCTGAATAACTGAAGAGTTTTTCCACCTCCTGAGTTTAACCACACTTCTCAGGATGTTTGCCACTCTCCTGTTTAAGATGTCTTGTTTCACGTCAAAGGCCACAAAGTTCACTCAACCAGAAGGAGAAACCCAACATGAATATGACAATGGTCTAAACCACAGTTTAAAAGTAGAAGTCTTGAAAGGAAGTTTGTCAGCTCATACCACAACTACCAAATATTATTATTTGTAGTGCAGTCATGTTCTGAGTGCAGTCGGGGAGGGGATAAGCTTGAGAGGTGGGCTCAGTCCAACCTCATCAAGATCAACAAGGACAAGTGCAAGGTCCTGCACCTGGGTCTGGGCAATCCCAAGCACAGATACAGGCAGGGTGGAGAGTGGCTTGAGTGCAGCTCTGAAGAGAAGGATTGGAGGGTGGATGAAAAACTCAACATGAGTGTGCTTGCAGTGTGTGCTTGCAGCCAAGAAGGCCAACCAAATCCTGGGTTGCATCAAGAGAAGAGTGACCAGCAGGTCAAGAGAGGTGATTTTGCCCCTCTACTGGGCTCTGGTGATGCCACATCTGGAGTTACTGTGTCCAGTTCTGGAGCCCTCAACATAAGAAGGACATTGAGCTGTTGGAGCAGGATCAGAGGAGGCTATGAAGATGATCAAAGGGCTGGAGCAACTCCCTTGTGAAGACGTGCTGAAGGAGTTGGGGTTGTTCAGCCTGAAGAGGAGAAGGCTCAGGGGGGACCTCGTAATTGCTTCTCAGTACCTGAAGGGGGCCTAAAGAAAGGCAGGGGGCAGGACTTCTTAATAGGATATGTGATGGAATAACTAGGAATAATGGTTGTAAGTTGGAAGAGGGAAGATTCAGGCTGGATATAAGAAAGAAATTCTTCATGGTGAGGGTGGTGAGACACTGCAACAGGTTTCCCAGAGAGGTTGTGGATGCCCCCTCAATCCCTGGAGGTGTTTAAGGCCAGGCTGGACAAGGCATTGAGCAACCTGGTGTAGTGGGAGGTGTCCCTGCCTATGGCAGGGGGGTTGGAACCAGATGATCTTTAAGGTCCCTTCCAACCCAATCTATTCTATGATTCTATGATTTTATGCAGTTTTAAATGCCAAATTGCATTTTCTAAATGCCTGAGTGTTGCTCATACTTTTACAGCTCATACTCTTTTTGTAAGATAGGTCTTTCAGATTATATTTTCTGGAACAAATGGAGATTTCTGAATGCTTGCTCAAATTGTATAAAATCTACCCAAAGGAAAGTAATTTTCATGTGGTTTGTTCTTTCCTCTTCTTTAGTGCTTCAAAGACAAAATTACCCACAGTGTGAAGTAGTATCAGGAAGCCAAGCTCAACAATTGTTCTTTATTAATGATTTTCTTTGGTTTTTGCCTAGGGAAAGCAAAGAAATGCGTGCCAACCAAGCTAAAATATCAATGGAGAACAGCAAAGCCATAAGCCAAGACAAATCTATCAAAAATAAAGCTGAGAGAGAGAGGTAAGTATCACATCTCCCTTTTTGGGAAGGGAAGAATGCTGCCAAAGAAAGGCTGACAGGTGAACTCATGGATTAATTCTACTAAAACTAAGCTTTTAAGCGTGGAAACAATGTCAAATAATTGTGAGGGACATATTTTAGATAATCATTTTAAAAAAAAATTTGCTTTTCTTATATTTAACTTTTTAATAAATGTGATTTCCTGGTTCCAGCAGGAATAAGGTTAGTTTTCACCAGGAACTAGGATGGGACAAAGCCTTGCCCAAACTAGCTAAAGGGAAATTCAATACCATGTGACATTATTTATCTTCTCCCTACTCTTGGGAGAGCTTGTGAGGGGATAGCAATCACTGCTCAGGAGCAGGCTGGGGTTTTTTGAGGCTCATGATCATGTTTTGTGTATTCCTTTTCCATCATTATTCTTGTTTTCCCCTTTCTTTTGCTGTTTTGTTAAACTGCCTTTACTTTAGTTCACAAAGTTTGCCTTTTTCCTTCTGATTCTTCCTCCATCCCACTCACATAGGGGAGTAAGTGAGCATCTTCATAGTTCTTTGTTGCCATCTGGGGTTAAACCATGACATCTGATCAGGGAAAAAGATTCTTAACTTTATACTCATCAGCTACTCTAGGATTAGACTGCTCTAGGTCGAATCAAACTGTTAAAATGAAACCCATCTGTAAAAGTTTTAATGATTGCACTTAAAGTGAATACTATCTTTTTACAGTAAGTTGCTATTAAAATTACTTTAGAGGTCTTCTGAAAAGGGAGTCTGAGTTTAGAGTTAGAGTAACTAGATGTGGCATCACAGAAAACACAGGAGGTGATGCCAGTGAAAGGCTTTCTCACTCTTCTCCTGATGACAGAGGAAAGTGCTGAGAGTGATATTAATCAGTGGAGAGCATGGAGAAGAGAAGGCTCGGGGAGGACCTCATAGTAGCTTCTCAATGCATGTGATGGAAGGACAAGAAATAATGGATGTAAATTAGCAGAAGGGAGATTTTAGCTGGATATAGGAAAGAAATTCTTTATGGTGAGGGTAGTGAAACACTGGAAGAGGTTGCCCAGAGAGGTTGTGGATGCCCCCTCCCTGGAGGTGTTTAAGGACAGGCTGGATGATGCACTTAGGGACTTGATCTAGTGGGAGGTGTCCCTGCCTATGGCAGGGGGTTTGGAACTCGATGATCTTTAAGGTCCCTTCCAACCCAAACTATTCTATGATTCTGTAATGGAAGATAGGTGTGAAAGAGCAGGAGCAACCCACAGCAGCACACATGTTGCTTCTCCACTCCTGAGGTGAACTGCAACTATTTTAAGTTGTTTCTATTTATCTTAGAAGTTTCCAAAAAATAGTTAAAAGCAGAACCTACATGATGTTTCATAAACCTTCAGGGTTTTCTCTTCATTTTGGACTTGCCATCTGGCTCATTCTTTCCTCTTTTACATTCCCTCCTTGGCACTGGGCTATTTTGGTCAAAGGGTTTGACCTTGTTCCCACTGAACTCCCTTGAGTGTTACAGACTCCAACCTCATCAGAAAGATGAGTTGTTGGAGCCCTTGGTAGCTTAGTTAATGCAAGATCTCCCACTATAGGCTCTGAGATAAATCTGCTCCCAGATTTGAAAGCAGTTGTAATTCAGTTCTGGTTTTCAGACTTTGCAATTAGTGGGATTTGGCTCTTTGAAGCAGTTTTGGTGTATTTCATGGAGGAAATCTTAGGAAAAAACAATTTACAGTTAGGTATTTTAAGTAAATATTACTTTCTTACTGACTTCTTTGGTTAAATAACAGCTTTAAGAACCTTACTGCATTGGGAAGCTGTAACTTTGCTTATGACCATCAGATGATTTTTTTATTACCACTCTTAAGAGACGTAGCTCATTTTATATAGCAGAATAAATTGAGATAGAATTCAGTAAGGAATAGACAAATGTATTAAACATTTTTTCTTTCTGTTCACCACTCTGGAGTAAGGGAAAAAGCAAACTTCCTTCGTGATACTTTTGGGGTTTTTTTGAAGTCTTCAATCATACTGTCAATGGACTTGGAAAGCTTTAAGTGTACAGGTGTATGGACAGAGGAGTGGAGAATTTCCCATTAGTCCCATATGGTACAGATAGTCAGAAACCCCAAATATACCTTAACAAGTTTGTTATTCTTACTATTGTAGCTTTTGAGTATCTTTTTTTTTTTTTCTAATGAGTCCTCATGGATCACATTTGCATTTTTCAGGCGAGTCAGAGAACTGAACAGCAGCAACACAAAAAAGTTCCTGGAAGAGAGAAAAAGGGTAACTATAACCTTGACAAAGTTACTGGGGGGTATTTCTGGATCTTCATTTTAATTTTTCCTGTGTTGAGAATTCAGCTCTTGTAAACTTGAAAGATGTTTGTCCTTGCTTTGTTCCACGTGCTTGTGGTGTGAAAGATGCAGCATCTGTATAAAAGGAACCTATTTTAAATGAAGACATTTGCTTTTTATTCTTGTGTATGAGCTGGTTTTATGTAATATATGTTTTATTTATAATACACATAAATATATTATTCTATTAATAGCTCTTCCTAAGACTGGGTGATATGATAGGCCTCCTGTGATGTTTTACGCCATCCAAGTGCATATATGTGTATGTTTTGACTCAATTTTTATCTTGCTTGTAATAAATTAGTATTTCCCCCCCCCTTTATTTTATTTTATCTTGCTTACAGTTGGCCATGAAGCAGTCAAAGGAAATGGATCAGTTGAAAAAAGTACAACTTGAGCATTTAGAAGTCTTGGAGAAGCAGAATGAGCAGGTATCTTGTTTTAAAGGTTTAAAAGAAAAAGAAGCTAGTGAGAACAGTAACCAGAATCAGGCTGAGTAGGATGCTTCTAATTGTAAGTCATTAACAAACCTGGGAATATCCCCTTGATTGTGGTCACTCACCTATTGGGGAGTTAAAAGGAAGAGGTGAGGTGATTTAAATGATGATATAAATATAAAACCAGGTTTTCTTTAGATTATCAGGTGAAATTTAAACAGCTTCACACAAGTCTGGCCTTTCAGCTGTTCCTTAGCTAAAGATGACAGTCCTAAAAGTCCAACATATCCATTTTAATCAAGCAAATCTGTTTATTTCTTTCCTTCATTTTGGAACTTATATTTCTAGTGCTGATTGGAAAATAGAGATGAAACTTTTTTTTTTCTTTTCTGAACTCTAAGAGTTAGTTTGGACTGAATTCTAGGGATGTTTAGTAGCATGGGGAGTTTTATCTGTAGTGGGACATCCTTTCCTCATTAAAATATCTTATTATTTTCCAAGCACTCTTTTTTTTCTGGTTGAAAAACTACTTGGCAAGGAAAGGAAAATTCTAATCTTATTTCTGTTAGAAGCAGCACTGTGTTCTGAGCAGTTCCTGAGCCAACAGAGCTGTAACAATCACATGGATTTGCAGCACCTCACTCACACAGATGTAAAGTGCAAGGGGAATGCATCCAACAATTCAGTGAGATGAGAGAGCAGGGGTGCATTTAATCCCCTTTACTTTCAAGGGTTATGTATTTCTTTGTTGTGGAAGGGGCAGAACTGGAACTCTGCATCAGACATGATAGTCTGAATTAAAACCATCTTGCAGAGCAGGAGGGGAGAGAAGAGAACATGGAAATGAGCTATTTTCACTATTGGGAAGGAGTTCTTCACCCCCAAATCTGTAGCCTTCCAAATTCTGGGGAGGTGGCAGTGTGTAGGATCATAGGTGGCTGCTATCAGCCACTGTAGCTCTGTCTTCTGATTGCTCCACCTCCCTTCTGGACATCAACCCCAATTGTCTGATCCTCACAGGGCATCTGTAGATGGTTTCTCTAACTGATCTGTCAGTCAGTCTGCTCCTGAGCAACATCTCTACAGAATCAAAAGGCAGGGCAGGGACACATGCAAGGAAGGCAAATGGATCACAGTGGGTCTGTAGCATCACTGTAGAGAACATGAGAGAGAACCCTGTGATAGTTGGTAAAAAGAGGTGGGCTTAGTACAGAGATTGATCATAGAATGGTTTGGGTTGGAAGGGACCTTAAAGATCATCAAGTTCCAACCCCCTGCCATGGGCAGGGACACCTCCCACTAGATCAGGCTGCTCAGTGCCTTGTCTAGCCTGGCCTTAAACACCTCCAGAGAGGGGAGATTCACAACCTCTCTGGGCAACCTCTTCCACTACCCTCACTACAAAGAATTTCTTCTATCTAGTCTGAAACTTTCCCTCTTCCAATTTACATCCACTATTTCTAGTCCTCCCATCACATACCTTATTAAAAAGTCCTACCCCAGATGTTATCAATGGTTTCTTTCCATTGGCTTCAGAGAACTTTGGATGCAGTTTTTAAATTGGAACTTGATGATCTTTAAGGGCCCTTCCAACCCAAGCTATTCTATGATTCTATAAGGGAATTCTATGATTCTGTAAGGGAATCATTATAATTTTAACACAGTAAAATAAATATGTATAAGGGAAGGAAGGTGGCAGGTAAATAAGTGTAAATCATTAAAGGAGCCATTTCTTTCAGCAATTAGATACTTTCTTCACCTAGAGTTACAACTTTGAGTGCTGAGAGGTGGTAACACCTACATGAGCTTTCTTATTCTCAATTTCAGTGCAGAGATTAAGCCAGTTTAAGGTGATTAAATGGAGTAAGATCATTTACATGCTGGTTATCACTGATGTGTGGGCAAGTGGGGTTGGAACTCAATGATCTTTAAGGTCCCTTCCAACCCAAACCATTCTATGATTCGAAGTGGTGGCCTCCACCACAAGGGTAGACCTTCCCAGCTTTTTTAAATCACTCTGATTTAATGCATCAGAGAATCTACTTTCATACCTGCTGTTTTGACCACTTCCTTTTAGCCCTGAAAGTTCACCAGTGCCAACCCCCAGCTGGGTCTGGTTTCATTGCTATACACATTGATGTATAAAAGCCAGCTGCATCAAGATAAAGGTGGTATTTGTTGAATGAGAATTTCAAAGAGTGGGTTTTTTTTTTCTTTTCCTGATAAGCAAGAGATTTTCCATGTTAATATACAATATAGAAAAGCAGAATTGTGAGTGGAAACAGCCTTCGATGCAAATTGTTACGTATTTAAATTTACTTTGGTTTTATGTATGTTTTTCCTTGCATTAATTTCTCAATCTCGCTTCAGTTTTCATTCATTTGATTTGCTTCTTGTTGTATTACTCGATTTTGACATTATTATTTTTGTACAAACAGCTTTTGAAATCCTGTCATGCAGTGTCTCAAACACAAGGTAGGATGGATGTATGATAAGCCAACTCTTCTTTCAGTGTGCTTTCCTTCTAAATTAAATCATCCTCATTGGAGCCCTCCTTGTAAATGCTTTTGGGAAGTACCATTGACATGGTGAACACAGTGTTAATCCTATTTGCACACAGATATTTGAGCCTGTGGAAATATTAACAGCATTTTTGTGCTTTAGCATCCCAAATTCAGATGCATATGAGGGGTGATGTGCAGAGGAATTATTTAAAGATTAATTTGTATCATAGATTGCCTGTCCTTAGAATACTAAACTGTGTCTCTGAGAGGTTTTTTTGATCCATGTGGTGATTTGACCCTTTCTGGACACCACCAAAGCCACTCTATCTATTATTCCACCTCCTCAGCTGCACAGGGGAGAGAAAATATAACAAAAAGCTGGTGGGTCAAGATAAAAGCAGGGAGAAATCACTCACCAGTTAGTATCATAAGGAAAACAGGCTCAGTTTGGGGAAAAGAATTTAATTTATTAGTAATCAAATCAGGAGAGAAAATAAAAGAAATAAAAGCAAGTCTTAAAACCCCTTGGTCTTTGACATGGGCAAATCTCAGCTCTGGCACCAGCTAAACCTCCATCCTCTTCTTCTTCACTGACCTTGATGTCTACAGAGTTGTTTCTCTGCCCATGGCAGGGGGGTTGGAACTAGAGGAGCTCTAAGGTCCCTTCCAACCCAAACCACTCTATGAGCTCACTCTTCTCTCTACTGCTCTTGCCACATCAGTTTTTTCCTCTTTCTTAAATGCATGATCCCAGAGGTGCTGCCTCTGTTGCTGATGGAGCCACCTGACATTAGCTCTATCAACACAGCTTCTAGAAGCTTCTCCCAAAAGCCACCCTTGTGGCCTGCCCTGCTGCCAAAACTTTGCTACACAAACCAAATATAATCTAACACAACTATTTTAGTGTTCACATACATGTGATTAACTGCTAATGCTGATAGACAAGGAGTATTCACATGTGATAGTAAGTAATTCCCCACTAAGAAGAGCAAAATATAGAACAGATTGCTATAAATAGCTTTTATAATGTCTAAGGAGACATTAAAAGTCTTTAATTTCAAAATCTAACCTATTAAAATGTATGGCAATTATATTTGCTGTGTGGCTGTGCTGCTGTGGCTTCCTAAATGATTATTACTCACAAGAAAAATCTCTATTAACCCTTGTCTTACCAGGGGAAATAGTTATATTGGGCTTGAACATACAGTTGTACAGTATTTCCTGATGCAAATTATTTTCTTTAATGAATAGCATAGTTGTGTCTTGCACCACTGAGCCTGGCAGCACATTTAAATTTAACTTTTGTGGATAAATAATGAGGAAGAGAAGCTGAGAGGAAAAAAAAAGTTATTACTGTGTGTATATATATATATATATCTCTTAGATCTCTCTAGACAGAAGGCATTTTGAAAGCAGAGGCCGCTTACTTCTTGAATTCATGGTAGCTTCAAAGATGCTTTCCAAAATTCTCATCTTCAGGTGGTGTGGTTGTGTGTCCAGGTCAGGAAGCAGTGTCAGAACCAACCTCAGACCAGCAAACCTGAGCTTGTGAAGCCAAATTATCAGTAAAATAATTCAATGTGCCATATTTTGGCATGTAGAGTATTTATAGGACACTATGTGCTGGTAGTGAAGTCACAAATTTAAAGCACGAAATGTGTTGAATCACTAGGAAAAAAAAAACAGAGAGGGTTGGGTTTATTCTTTTATCTGAAATTTCATTCCACACCCAGGCAGAATCATTTCAGAAGAGGTTGTACATATTGATTTATTTCTTATGTTTCCATCTTATCACGTTGAAAATTATTTCTTCATTACTTTGGAGCTTTGAAATCATTTAAACTGAGTGCGTGGATTAATTTTAATCATATTTATGACACTTGCTTTGCTATTATCATAATTACTTTTTTTTTTTCCTCCCCTCCCCAAGATGATGATGATGATTAGGGAAGGACAGGGCTAGATTTCTCAAAAAGGCACATAGATCACTGACGCTGTTCATTTCACAAAGAAAATATCTCATTACTTTTGAGCTACATCTCTCCATTTTCCCATATCCAAAGATGTGTTTGCACATCCAGGATAGGTGACTCCTTAAGTAGGAGTTTACAGAGCAAATTTTCCTGTCTAAGAAATATTCACAGCTTTTTGAGGGCTGTAGCTCATGTAAATTCCTCTCTGCACAAAACAGTTGCACCAAAGGAAATATTATCTTGATTTTTGCCTCTTCTAAAACTTGTCCTGAGCCTCCAGAGCNCAAATTATCAGTAAAATAATTCAATGTGCCATATTTTGGCATGTAGAGTATTTATAGGACACTATGTGCTGGTAGTGAAGTCACAAATTTAAAGCACGAAATGTGTTGAATCACTAGGAAAAAAAAAACAGAGAGGGTTGGGTTTATTCTTTTATCTGAAATTTCATTCCACACCCAGGCAGAATCATTTCAGAAGAGGTTGTACATATTGATTTATTTCTTATGTTTCCATCTTATCACGTTGAAAATTATTTCTTCATTACTTTGGAGCTTTGAAATCATTTAAACTGAGTGCGTGGATTAATTTTAATCATATTTATGACACTTGCTTTGCTATTATCATAATTACTTTTTTTTTTTCCTCCCCTCCCCAAGATGATGATGATGATTAGGGAAGGACAGGGCTAGATTTCTCAAAAAGGCACATAGATCACTGACGCTGTTCATTTCACAAAGAAAATATCTCATTACTTTTGAGCTACATCTCTCCATTTTCCCATATCCAAAGATGTGTTTGCACATCCAGGATAGGTGACTCCTTAAGTAGGAGTTTACAGAGCAAATTTTCCTGTCTAAGAAATATTCACAGCTTTTTGAGGGCTGTAGCTCATGTAAATTCCTCTCTGCACAAAACAGTTGCACCAAAGGAAATATTATCTTGATTTTTGCCTCTTCTAAAACTTGTCCTGAGCCTCCAGAGCATGGATGTAAAGAACTTGCCCTCCAGGTAAACTTATGCAGCAGAATCCTTTGGGTTAGGGATTTAAATAACTCCTCAGATTGAAAAAAAAGAGGAAATGCTGAGTTTGTGACTCCCAGTGCCTTTAAAATGCAGAATTTCAAACCAGGGTGCAGCTGCTTAAGGTGTAAAAGTGTCTGAGCAGTAAAAGTGAGCAGTAACTGGCCTGGGAATCCCCTGATTAAGGAGATTTTAATTCCCTTGCTCTCCTTCTCTGTCCCTTAGACATACAGGGAGGTCAGATGGAGATTATTTTTTTAAAAAACTTACTATTTTTTAAATTACTAATTGCAAAAAATACTGCCCACCACAAGGAAGATGTTCCACTGATGGATTTTTGTCATTCATTGTCTTCATGAAGAAAATCAGATGGAGATTATTTAAAAAAACCTTATTCTTTTAAAAATTGCTAATTGCAAAAAATGCTGCCTACTGCAAGGAAGATGGATTTTTGTCCTTCATTGTCTTCATGAAGAAAAGGGTCTAGATCATAGATGAACCCTCTAAGCATTTTGGGAATTACCACATCACAGTAATCCCTTGACAGAACAATCCCAAAGGCATTTCCCATCAGGGGAAACAGCCACCTGCCTAATTTTCCTCCCCAAAATTGGAGCATCTTCACTTTACCACACACTCCTTCAGCGTGTCAACCCATGAGAGTTGGAATAGGACCCAAATTATTTCCCCAAGAATTTTTTTAGACATAAAAACTCCACAAGATTCTGATCAAAGAATCAGAAGGGTGGGAAGTAAACATAATTTGATTCCATAATTTTATTACATGTATTTTTTGCTGTGTTTTGCCTGTATTTTCACATCCATGTAAAAAAACCTGTGTTTCCTATTGATCAGGAGGTCTAATGTGATGCTTCACGTGGTTGTTTTGGGTTGCAGGCAAAGGAGATGCAGCAGATGGTGAAGCTGGAAGCAGAGATGGATCGCAGGCCAGCAACAGTGGTCTGAAGCCTCAACAAGCAAATTGAAGGTGGAGAACACCCTTAAAACCAGAGCAAAATTCCCAAAACCATGTTGCTGAGGTTTAAAAGAGGGAGATTTTTTTTTCTTTCTTTTTATTTTTAGGAGGGGGTTGATTTTTGGGGGGGTTTATTTTTTAATGTATAAAGCGTAGCTACAGACCACCAAGTCTTAAGGTTTGCATCATGAGGGGTTTTTTTGTTTCTTTTTTTTTTTAACACTGAGCACTGAATTTCCTTAGTTGGATTTCCACGATGAGAATTCCCTTTGTTCAGAAAAAAAACCAAACCACTAATCAGAAGATTGATGCAGTTTTTAAACCCAGCCCAGTGTTCCTTCCCCTATCTCTGATCAGAGATGAGAGTTACACAACAAGCAGAGCCTTGAAACACAGCAGATATTTTAAACATCATCTCAAATGGCAACAAAACCATTGTCAGATCGTGTTATTTACTCTTTGTGTTCTCATGTGTGAGATCTAATGTGGAGAACCCTCATGCTGCCAGATCCTGTCAAGCACAGATGCTCAGCACCTGATGTCATCAAGCCCCAAACTGGATCCTCTGCTAAGTGATAAGCAGCATAACATGGAGATATTTGGGTGATTTTAAACTATATTTCCAAGTATTATTCAGGCAGTGGGCAGTGGAAAGTTAACTACATCTGTGTACAAAGCCAAGTTCATCAGCTGTAACTTCCAAGGGTATTTCTGCAGTCCAGTGGGGTCATTCACAAGTGCCATATCAACTCTACTGTCTCCAAAAGAAGCTGTAAAAGGTTGGCATGAGGGAAACACATTGTGTTTGTGCCAAAAAACTGAGCAGTGCTCTAAGGAATTCTCTATTAGGCACTTTAAGAAAAGTTTACATCTTCCATTGCTTGTATAGAAATTGCATTTTGATCCCCTTTGCTGCAGATCCCTTCCCTCCTCCCCCTCCCCCTCTTCTACAGTTCATTGTAACTTAAGGATTGTTTAAATGGCTTTTGGCAAAACCCAGTTTGTAACTGTGAAAATGTACAAAGTATTTATACACTTCAGAATCACAGCATTGTGGGAAATCACATAACGTGCTGCCACGTGGTTAAAAACTAGAGAAATGCTAAGAGTTATGTTTTGCATGTGATACAAATGCTACTAAGACTGTAATTGCCTACTCTACGACCACAGTCATCCTTCCTAGCTGGTAAATCCTGACTAAATGTATGGCACAGAATATTGTTTGATTAATTACAAAGACTTTTAGCATAATGAGGTCTCTCTCTACATATATATATATATGTGTGTATATTAATTACGTGGGCATTTTCTTGTAGGAAAAGAGAAGTACATAACTAATTTAATTTTACACAGAAGTATTTATGCAGATTTTCAGAATTTCATATCAGGAATAACCTTTTTATGTCCATTAGATATATATATATAAAAATTATATATATAAAAAGTGTTAATTTGCATGTTTCCAGGGCTTGCTGTAGTTATATTGCAAAAAATAATGCATGTGAGCATTCCACTTGGGATTTGTCCATGCTGCCAATTCAAAAGGGGACTGCATGGAGGACTGGTAGTTTAGAACAGAATCAGATTCCTGATTTCAATGTACTAAGCACCAATGACTTTGTTGTATATGCTTGTACAAACAAATTCTACCTATTCCTATAAAGCAGAGAAATTAAAAAAAGAGAGAATTATGTTCTTGTGGGGCCGGAGATGAAACTTTCAACTTCTGTAATAAAAAACCTTGAAAATTCAAACCCTTTCCTTATGAATTTGGAGGTTGTGGTGTTTTATTATGGGTGAATATTTAGTAAGCTGTAAAAAAATGTGTAAATATATTTCTATCACAGTTGATTTACTCAAAGGAGTCTTATTTCTTTGAAGCAATAGGAAAACTGTTGCAGTGGTCCCTGCAACATCCCCTTGAGATGCAGCAACCCCAGAGCCTCTCAGACAGATCAGCAAAATTTTTAGGTGTTTAAGGCAGGATTTAGACAAACATCTGGTGCCTATTCACAATTCCCATTCATCCTGGATGTTTTTAAGACAAGTTGGGTTTTGGGAGCCACTCTAAGCTTGGAGGGAGCTGAGGTGTTTTCAGAGTAGGCTGGAAAAGGGTTTATTGTTTAGAATTTTAATTATTTAGAATTTTAAATGTTTTTTCAAACAGTGTTGTTGAAGGCAATCCCGTAAGCTTTGTGCTCTTGCCTCCTGCAGTGTTTTCTAGCAAATGACAGAGTGGGGACAGAGGAAACTGGGTGGCAAAGCAGTGGATGTTACTGGTTTCCTTAGAATTAACTGGAAACACTGGACCAGGGTTCAGTTTACTTCCCTTTCAGTGAAAAATCAAACCTGCCTGTCTTAATTCCTTGGTGAAATACCCTGTGAATTGGATAAACTGGTTTTAGAAGGCTGGAAAATGCTGTCTGCTGCCTCCTTTTGAGTCTCTACTCAGCCAGGAGCCAGACATTTATCAAGTCAAAGAGAAAAAATGTACTTGTGTGAAACGACAGAGCTCTGGGTAACCTCTTGGCTATTTCATCCACTGACAGTCTAGCCTCAAAGCTAGGCAAAGTAATTTGAAATTAAGTGATTAATTTTGCCTCGCTGTTTAAGCAGTTCTTTGATTCCAAAGATGTTTGGGACAATGTAATGAGGGGAGAATTTCCATCGAGGTGAAACGAGGGGCTCATCAATTTGAACACTGATCCCGAATTAAAGTCCTTTCAAAAATGTCATTCTCCTCCCCGGGTGATGGATTCCAACTCCACTGAAATTTCATCCAGGGGCTGATTCTTTCCTCTCTGAACCTCTTGAGATAAATTCTGTGCTGCTGTGATGAAGTGGGGGGGTGGGATCATGACACCCTGTCCCCACAAGCAGCCTGCTTTTCTTATACTCCTAGTAATTTGGAGGTTAGTCATTAATGGGGTTTTGTTTAACCCCCACCCCATTCAAGTGCAGCTAAACTGCAGTTGTCAGAGAACAAAAAGACCCTGGAGAGGGTGTGGGGCGGGGATGATTTCCTTCCAGACTCCACATCATGCCATTGGTAGATGCATCCCCGAGCTGCTGGGCTGGAAAACCCTATTCCCAGGGATATGGTCCCACCACCGATGTCACCACACTGCAAGCTCCCTTGCAAGGAAGCTGGTGAGAATTATTGCTGTCTGGCAGATGAGAAGTAACAAGGGGGATTCAGCCTTTAGGGACAGTCCCCACAGCTGAGGGACAAGGGCAGGATGCAGGGCTGGTCCAATCTGTGGCCATTAATTGGTCCCTGTTGTATCGTTTCAGGCTGCCTGCTGCCAGCACTCCCAGGTGAGAGACCTTTCTCTGATGTTTTGGGGGTTTTCTTGGTGTTAACAGATCTCAGGCCTTTCCCTTTTGGGATAAAGATGGCTCTGCTGGCTTCTGCCACTGAAGATGAAGGGGTTTTTTATGTGCTGTGTGGGAAAAGTAGGATTTGGTGCTCAGGGGACTGTGGGTCAGCTGCTCCCTTTGGTAACCTCCTGCATGGGATGGACACAGAGATCCTCAGGATCATGTATTGATTTAGAGGGTTGGAAACTACCTGGAAATATTAAAAATTAATAATAATAAAAAAATAGGGGTGTATACTGAGTAATTGGTGAAAGAGCCAAGAAAGCCAGGTATTAAAATCACCACAGAAAGAATCTGTTACATCTAATCTTCATATAAGTGAAGATTTTGGGATTTTTTCTTTGTGTAGTCCCCTTGAAACTATTATCTGCAGGTTAACCCCATATCTCAGCTGCCTCTACATCGGGGGGCAGGAATGAAAAAGGAACAGGAGAGCAGAAACGGCCAGAATATTACATTTAACACCAAACAGGAAAGGAATTTCAACAGAATGGTTACAAAAAACAGCATATTCCTCCAGCCTCTGCTTTTAATTTTTTAAAGAGTTATTTCCCAGCGAGAAATCCCTCTGGTGGGAATCACCTTGTCACCTTTTGCATCACAAAACCCTTCCACATTCCTCTTCCCGAAATAAAAATGCGAATTTCTGGTGAATCCGACAAAAGACACTACGATCCGAATAGCTGCTGTCCCTTTGGTTTTTTTGGTTTTTTTTTTGTTTTTTTTACCCAAAAATACATCCTTGGTAGTAGATTCCCTTCCCAGGACTCGTGTTCCTGTTAATAGTGTGTTTTTCGTACGGTTTGAGGGTGGCAGCGCCTTAAAGGACCCTAAAAACCCCTGATGGGAGACGGGGATGTGTTGATGTCGCATCCCCCGATGGAAATGGGGTGGCGACAGGGGTTGATGACGGGGTCCCCTCTCCCTACAGGTTGTGCCCGACATCCTCCTCCCTACAAGGCTCCTAAGGGGCACGGCCTGGGTTGATTTAACGCTGTGGAGCCCGGTGGCCGTGCTTCACCTTTAGGATGCGCTTAATGATGTCGCGACAGCAGAAGAGAATGATGATGGCCCTTTTACAAAAGGGATGCCGGCTCTTGCTTCTTGACCTTGCCAAACAAAAATAGCTCCACGCTTCTTTCTAAATTAAACCCAGGAGAGCAGCTGTTCGCCTGCCCCGAAATTACTGCCGCTTCCTGAGCAGCCGGAGCTGGACCAGGTCTCCATCCCCTCCTCCATAGGGGAAAGCCCCTTCGTCCTGTTCAGGGTTCACCCCGGGCTGTGCCGCACGTGGGGATGGTCCCAATTCTCCTCCGCCGGGGTCCCCTTGCGGGGATACCCCCGAGAACCTCTGCGGGGTCCCCTTAAACGGGAGGGGGACGGGAATCCCTCTTTCCACCCCCGCCGCGTACGCCCCGTCCCTCGGCGTGGGCGCTTCCAGCGGCTCCTCCGGCATCTCCCCTCCTTCTCCTCTTCCTCCTCCTCCTCCTCCTTCCCACACACTCTTCTCCATCCCTCCTCTTCCCCGCCACTCGGCAGCCGAGTGCTTTTGCAGCCTCTGTGCGGCTCCTGAGAAAGGAGGTGTTTCACCTCCTTTTTTTTTCCATCCCTTTTCTTTTTTCTTTATTTCTATTTTTTTCCCTTTATTTTTATTTTTTCTTTATTTTAATTTTTCCATTATTTTATTTTTTCTTTATTTTTAATTTTTTTCT
>VZTY01019362.1:64816-76630 GCA_013400935.1 Turnix velox
TCTATCTATCTATCTATCTCTATCTAATCTATTTCATCTATCTATCTATCTATCTATCTATCTATCTATCTATCATCTATCTATCCATCCATCCATCTTTCTCTCTGTCTCACATTTACAAAAGGAACTTCTTTTCTTGTTACTTGTTCAATCCAGTTTAGTGTGACCAAGTCAAAATTAGACAGCAGAAACCCAGCACAGAGGGGAAATAAAACCAAACAACCCACATTTATTAATTAATTTATTAATTAATTTATTTAACTTGCATGTGCATTTGTCTCACCAGCAGCTGGTGTTCACAAAAAAAACCAGAAACAAAACAAAAAAAACCCCAAACAACTTAGAAACTTCCAGTAAACTCGATGAAAACTCATTGAAAGTATCTCATGGTAAGAAAGTCGCAGAAAATTCTTTTGAAGAAAAAAAAAATTCCCCACCGACCACCCCAGACCCCTCATTTATTCACAGGGGTTTAAAAAAGTTGACTTCCATGGCTGGTATTACAGTTTTGTCACTGTGTCGCCGTCTGTTTTCCTGAGTTGTCTCGACTACAAAGCAGCAGCAACAGCCGGAGGAGGGGAAGAGGGGGTCCGGGATTGCTGTAGGGTGAGGGAGCTTCTTATGTGTCTTCTTCCAATGCCCAAAGAGGAGTAAGGAGGGAAAGCAGTGGGGTATAAGACACACAAATGTAAGACCATTTAAAGTTCCAGTTCATATTCCTCTGTTTTTTCTTTCTTTTTTTTTTATTTTTAAATTTTTTTTCTCTCCCTTTAAATATTCACCTTTTCCTGGGCAGTATTAAAGGAGCTTCTCTTGGCAACTGGGGAAAGAACTTTTAAGAAACAGCTCCCACAGGCTTAAATGTCTGGTTATAATTTACCACAATAAATAAAAATTAAATTATTCACCATGAAATCCCATAAAAAAGAAACCCAGCAGTGTTTTTTCTCAAACTTGGCTTTGTGTTTCTTAATGGTAGCATAAGATGAGGTAAGGAAAAAAAAACACCCCAAACCCTTGAAAAAAAACATGGCTTTTGTGTTACATGTAATTAAAAAGAACAATTAATAAATAAACTCATTTCTCCTGGAAATCATTATGAAGCAGTCCTCTATAAACCTGGAAGGCAAAAACTATTTAGGCCTACAGTTAAACATGCAAAGTCATCCAACAAAGAACACAAAATTTCATCGCAGTAGTCAACTGTTGCATCAACATTCAAAAAGGTCTAGACAGCAGCACGACTTCTTCTAGGTGGCAAAACATCTCCTAAATGCATGGCAAGGCTCAGGTTGAGCTGGGAAGGATGGGTGGACACCTGCCAAGCAGGTAGACAGACTCCTGTTGTCCTGTCCAGTCCCACTTCCAGAGCAGGACAAGAAAGAACAGGTTTCTTTTGGGGTAATAAAGCTGAGATTGGATAAGGATGACCAACCTTTGGGCCAAAGTTGGCCAAGACACAGTGGCTCCTGCTGTTGGAGGAAGGGGAAGATGAAGGAGACCCTGCTGATGACTTAACATTCACCACCCTGGCTCCCATTTGGGCTGCCATGGCTCTCCTCACACCAATGGGGAAAAAAAAAAACCTGCAAAATTTTCTAACTTCCTAAAGGTTTTTTTTTTGTTTTTATCTTCCTGTTTTCAAAAGGGTTAAAAAAGTAGGAAACTTTATTTTTCTCAAAGTCTTGCTAAGTGACACTGAGTACCTCAACCAACACAACAGTTACGTGACAAAGAACTTACTGCAAATTATCAAAACGTCCTGTACAGAAAATTACAAATTCATTTTCAAAATACATTGCGCTGCTTTGACCCAGATAAAAAGTGCTTTTTTTGTTTTTTTTCTTCTTTTTTTTTGTCAGAAAAGTGTTCTTCTGAAACAGAAGTGCCTCCTCAGCCTGCAATAAAATTCTGGTGGTTCCCTCTGGTTGTGCTATCCTCTTGTAATTAGCTTTTCAACCTTCTTTGAGTTTTACACCTTCTTTGGATGGTGGAGAAGATGCCAAGGTGAGGGGAGTGATGGTCCATGGGAGAGTGTGGCCACCAGGCTGGTGGCCACGATCACTTCCTGGTCCCTCGTGGTCTCCTTGGTTTCTGTCTTCCTTGCCAGTGGTTCCACATCCACTGGGATTCCCTGGCAGCCATTATCAGGACTCTGCACTCACCTCCTCCCAAAAAAAGTGGCCATCTTCAGCGGTGTCTGTGCTGCCTCATGAGTGGCACAATGCAGGAAGGGGGACCAGCCAGTTTGAGGAAAGGGTGTCTCAGCAGTTCCTGTGCTGTGGCTCTCTGGGAAGGTTCCCTCACCAGCATTGAGTCCAAGAAACCTCGGAGCACTGAGGAGACCTGCAACATCACATTGGTGTTAGGAGCAAGAGAGGACACCAAGGTCCAGCCTATTCTATGGTCTTTTATTGAGAAGGGACATTGAGCTGTTGGAGTGGGTCCAGAGGATGGACATGAAGATGATCAATGGGCTGAAGCACCTCCCTTATGAGGACAGGCGGAAGGAACTGGGGTTGTTCAGCCTGGAGAAGAGAAAGCTCAAGGGGTACCTCAGAGTAGCTTCTCAGTACCTGAAGGGGGCCTAAAGAAAGGCAGGAGTAGGATTTTTTAATAGGATATGTGATGGAAGGACTAGGAAAAATGGATGTAAGTTGGAAGAGGGGAGATTCAGGCTGGAGATAAGAAAGAAATTCGTTAAGGTGAGGGTGGTGAGACACTGGAAGAGGTTGCCCAGAGTAGGTTGTGGATGCCCCCTCAATCCCTGGAGGTGTTTAAGACCAGGCTGGACAACCTGGACACTGAGCAACCTGGTGTAGTGGGAGGTGTCCCTGCCTATGGCAGGGGGGTTGGAACTTGATGATCTTTAAGGTTCCCTCCAACCCAAACCATTCTATGATTTTATTCTATGATTCTATTCTATGCTGAGATTTCCTAAGGAAACACACATATTGCACAGAAGGCGTGTGTGTTCTTTACTTGCCCTTCATCCTGCCAGCAGTGGGGTATCAGTGGGGTACAGAAGAGCACACAGTGCACAGTTTTGATTGTGATGGGTGAGAAAAGCAGTAACAAAGACACACACAGTGGGGCTGACAGCTAGAAGCACACCCAAAACAGGAGCTCCATGTAGGTACCCCAATGCTTTGTCACCAGGCATGGAGGTACCAAGCTATACACAGCCTGGCAAGGAAAAGGAAACAAGGAAAAGGGAAAAAGGGAAAGGAAAAAGGGGAAGGGAAAGGGAAAGGGAAAGGGAAAGGAGAAGGAGAAGAGAAGGAGAAGGAGAAAGAAAAGTAAAAGGAAAAAAGGAAAAGGAAGAAAAGGAAAGTAAAAGGAAAAAAGGAAAAGGGAAAGGGAAAAGGAAAGAGAAAGGAAAAGGAAAACCAGGAGGAAAAGGAAACGGAAGAGGAAAAGGAAAAGGAAAAAGAAAAGGAAAAGGAAAAAAGGAAAAGGAAAAGGAGGATAAGGAAGAAAAGGAAAAGGAAAGCAAGGTCTGGCACAAAAGGGCTATAGTTTGCTGATGGCTTTGGTCTCTCATCCTCCCCCAGCAAGTCCAGTGTGGGACCTACTGCTGAAAGTGGTACCTCAAAACCCAAGCATCTCTTGGGAACACAAGTGCACTTCTATGGTTTGATTACATTTTTTTACATGCTACAGACTTATCACACCCTATAAAAGGTCTGACCTTGTGCATGTCCTTCACCCTGGGGGGTAGGTTATCCCGGATTCGGCGCATGGCCTGCAGTGGTGGCTCGTTGAAGTAGGGAGGTTCACCATCTATCATCTCTATGACCATGATGCCCAGGGACCAGATATCCACCTGTAACACACAATTCCCCCATAAACACCACTGGCAGCATACAGAAGGGGTGATGGGCTCAATGCTTGGCTTCATGTCAACCTCTGAGCTGGCTCATGCTATGGTACCTGATGTCTGTGTCCAGTCTAGTGAGGCATCTTTCTTTTTAAGCCAGAAAAAACCGCCTACCTTTTCTTCTGAGCAGTAAATGCATGGAAGAAACACATAATAAATTACATACCTACCCAGTTTAGGGGATAGGCATTGTCAGCACTGCTAAGGCAGGTGCTTTTGAGATGCTGGATGCACCCAGCTGTGCTGCATTCCATCTGTGCTGATATGCATCCAGTGAGAGTTTACCCCAGTTTGGTGCAGGTTGTAGGGGAACAGAGAGTCAGCTGCTGTGAAATCAGTTGATCTATTTTTCCCTGAATATTAAAGCCTGCAGGAACTAAAGACTAAAGCAAACACTTACTACACATCCAGCCATCACAGGTAAAAAGGGACATAATCCCTTTGGGAAGTGACTAAGCTCCAGCTTTAAAAAAAAAACTAAAAAAAACCATCTCATACCTTTTTTTTTTGGGTCCTAGCCTGCTGCAGAGCTACTCCAGAATCCCAGTCCTCTGATGACTGTAATTCCTGTCATTTGCCAGCCCAAATAGAGCCAATGCCAGCTCATGCTGCTTTTGCACTTTTGCCAGCATCATCCTTCAGCTTAAATCCTTTTATTCTCTTTTCTACCCCTCCTTTTCCCTTCAGATGGGAAACCTAAAGTAGCCATGAGTTTGCCTGCTTTAAAATCCCTTTGGTGTCATATTAGTGACTACTAATAGATGTCATTAGGCCTGAAATGTCCCAGGGAAACACAGGAGGCTGCAGAGTGCTCTTGCTGCAGGTGGGTGGGTGGTCCCTGCTGAACTATGGGATGATGTAGCATCTCCCATCTTAGGTTTTGGCTCACTTATCCTCTTCTCTGTGTAAAAATGCCTATGCACCTGTATGTAAATATGTATGTGTGTGCATATATGTATTTTTTTATATATATATACACACACCTGTGTGTATATGCATTTATCTGTATCTATCTTGCAGGTATTCTCTCTGCAGCTGTTACTATCAGGCAGAAGATGCCTCCCACAGCCAAGAAGAAGAGAAAGAGCAGCCTGTCTCTGGCTGGGGAGCTGTGAGTCACTGTCACAGCTCAGCGTGGGAGAGGGGATTGCTCTTACCAGGCAGATCCTGCAGAAGTGTAGTGACTCAGAGCATCCTAATGGATGTGGGGGTATGGCACTGCAGAGCCACCAGCTCCCCACCCACACAGGCTCTTTCTGTTCTCCTCTGAAGGGCTCGAATAAAATTGTGAATTGGCTCTTTTTCAGGGCTTAAAATAGTTCCCACCTTTCCCCCTCCCCCTCAACTAATGAGAAATCAAGTGCAAGGAGTGATGCAGAAAGACAGTGGGTGGCAAACCATCCCACCCAGTGGCTCCTGTGTTGGGGACCCTCCAGGACCATGCCTTTGCCTTTGCCTACAAGCTCCCACAGGCTTTTGCAGGATAGAAGCTCAATGTATCCCTCTACATGAAGGTCAAACACTGATGGGACATGAAAGGGCACATGGTGAGGCTACTGCTTTGGTATATGCAGCTGTAGACCCCTCATGCAGGCTTGATATTAAAAATCATCAAAGAGTCTTTGATGATGTGAAAATGATGCCAGTTTCCATCAATAAAGTACCTTAAAGCTAAAATATTTAAAGGCATTGAGGTTTAATGTGCTAAATGGAGTTGTTATTAAATGACTCAACTAATAAATTGCCCCCTCCCTGGAGGTGTTTAAGGCCAGGATGGACAACCTGAGCAAGCTGATCTAGTGGGAGGTGCCTATGGGAGGGAGGGTTGTAACTAGATGATCTTTAAGGTCCCTTCCAATCCAAACTATTCTATGATTTTATGACTGCTCTGATGAGACCACATCTGGAATATTGTCTCCAGTTCTTGCCTCCTCAGCTCAAGAAGGACAGGGAACTGCTGGAGAAGGTACAGTGCAGAGACACAAAGATGAAGGGACTGGAACATCTCCCTTATGA
Organism: Turnix velox; assembly: GCA_013400935.1. Classification (NCBI taxonomy): domain Eukaryota; kingdom Metazoa; phylum Chordata; class Aves; order Charadriiformes; family Turnicidae; genus Turnix; species Turnix velox. The sequence goes on from VZTY01019362.1 coordinate 70,713, forward strand.
GGAAAGGTTGAGGGACCTGGGTCTCTTTAGCTTGGAGAAGAGGAGACTGAGGGGGACCTCATTAATGTTAATAAATATATAAAAGGTGAGTGTCAGGAGGATGGAGCCAGGATCTTCTCAGTGACCTCCAATGATAGGACAAGGGGAAATGGGTACAATCTGGAACACAGAAGGCTCCAGAGAAATGTAAGAAAAAACTTTATCACAGTGAGGGTGACAGAACACTGGAATGGGTTGCCCAGAGAGGTTGTGGAGTCTCCTTCTCTGGAGACATTCAAAACCCATCTGGAAGAGTCCCTGTGTGACCTGGTCTTGGTGTTCCTGCTCTGTCAGGGGGATTGGACTAGATGATCTCTTGAGGTCCTTCCCATCCCTGATATTCTGTGACTCTGTGTCTTGGAGAAGTACTTTAAAAGAAGTCAGCACTCCAAAGCAAAGGTAATTGCTGCTCTTCAGTGTGTCTCTGCAAATGCATCTGAGCTGTGCATTCCTCACATGGGTCAGTGTGGTCAACCAAGGCTCCACAGACATGCAGAAGATGCCATGGGTTGTGGGGGGGTGTGCAGTGCCCTGCTGTGCTTACCTCTGTGCCATAGGGCAGGCGTGATATCACCTCAGGAGCCATCCAGTATGGTGTCCCCACCAGAGACTTCCTCCTAGGCACCTCCTTGGACACTTGGGCACAGAACCCAAAGTCGGACAATTTTATCTGCAAAGTCAAGGAAAAGAGAAGGATCCTCTTAACCAACACATCACATTCCTCCCAGAGACACATCTGCAGCTGCTTCTAGGGGGGGTGGGGACAGAGCTGCAGTGTCTGCCTGGCTTGGGACACCAGCACAATTTTGGAAGTGTGGCAGTTTTGGAAGCCTGGGGAGTGCGTGGCTAATTAAAACCAAGGCAAGGAAAAGAAGGAGGAGAGGAGGGCAGTGATGCTCATTACTAACGTCTCCTGTCATAGCTCATTGCCTCTCCACCAGCAAGAGATGTGGCAGTGATAAATAGCTGAGGCTATTAAAAAGCAGAAGGAAAGCAAAAAAATTCTGCAGGATCAGTGTTTTATAATGAATCTGCTGTTGCATATACACAAACCCCCTCTTTGTAGTCTATGTGTGTGCCATAATATTTAATTATATCTGTGGCAAGGGATGCACATCACTCCTATCATTTGTATCAGGAATATAATCTCTGAGTTTGCCAGAAAAACAGATGAAACAAGTGTTATTCACCCTGGTTTCCCACACAGAGAGTGGGATCTAACACTCACAGAAAGAAACACCCTCCATCTTTCAAGAGCAGGACCTCACACTGGAGGTTAGCACTAAAGAAACTATCACTTTTATGTAGTAAAGGAGTAAATTTTGGAAAGGCAAGGAATACTCTTCCAAAATGGTTGCAGAAACTAAGGGGTGCCTGCCCCCTTTGCTTGGGAACTTGGTAATTAAAGCTACTGTCCTTGAGTAGCTGTGGCAGTGACCTGAAATAGAAATAATGGGATACACAAGCACTCCAGAGAGCAGTTCCTGCAGCATCATGTGCCTGCTCATACTTTTATGCCAGGGTTTTTTTTCTAACAACAAAAATTATGGAAAATTATCACCACTCCCTCCCTACTCCCCACCAAGGTGAAAACTCCTCCAACCCCCAACCAGAAACATGCTGGTCTGAGAGTTGGTGGCATCATCTTCTCCCAGCTTGTTCCTTGAGGGTGAAGTATTTAGTTTGACTGAAGGTTTGATCCACAATTTATTTATTTGGAGGCTTGGAAGATATTATAAGGGGTTTCCTGGATGTTAGGACCCCAGAATGCAATGGTGACACGTCTAAGGTCCAGAAGCCATGTATCTCATCATGTGCCCCACTGCCAGGGGATACAAAACAAGCCCAGACTTCCCCAGGACAACCAAACAGTGGGAAGTTTCATAAATCCCTGCATGATGTTGACCAGCATTGCATTTTACCAGCACTGATTTGTTTTCTTTTGGATTCACTACAGACAAAGCTATTTTAAAACTAAAGGCAGTGTTTTTAACAGACTTCCTAAAATGAGTGTCAGTAATTCTAAAACAAAGCAGCTGATGGCCAAGTTCTCCCTGGAAAATCTATTTTGGAGTTTACAGGATGAGGAATGGAAGAAATAATGTATATTTTGGAAGCAGAGACCAATCTCCTTTTGTAGGAGTGCTGGGGGTTTTGCATATCTATTGCTCATCCAAGTACATAAAAGTACATAAAAGAAGACAATTTTCTAAAAAAAGATAATTGCACAACACAGCCATGAAGAAATCTGCAATGCAGATAGTAAGGATTGGAGTAATGAGTATAATGAGGCACTGTATGCAGATCCTGAGAGCAGATCTGATGCTATTTCAGCAACATTGCTTGAAATTGCAACTGAACACCACCTACACGCAAGGAATTTTCTTCCCCCCCCCACCAAAAGGATTAACAGGAGCAGCCTGTGACCACAGGCAGGAAGGAAAAATCCCCTCTTCCTTGGTGAAGTGGGAATGAAATCATGAAGGTGAGCCTTCATAATCAAATTATGAAAGGGAATACAAGAGTTTTACCTTCTGGAGAAGGTTTTGGGTTGATTGCAGAGCCCAATTTGCAAGCCTGGCTTTAAAAAGATGTGCAACACCAGTGGAGGAACCTGAATGTGACTTGCTGGCCATGAGTGCATTGGGTTTTAGTCAAATTATCTCAATGGGGACACAAGATGCAAACTGGTGCCTCATCCAAACAGAAATTAGAGCCTTAAGGATGATTGGCTTCCCTCTGGCTAAGCCTTTTGCTGCCCCAAGTTTTAGGTACCTCTTGTTTTACTGCTGTGGGCATAAGCCCACTCCTCTCCTTGCAAGTGATTTCTCTGGGACCAAACACTGCTGACATAATGCTCTCTGAGCATGCAAACTTTGCTTGCTGAGCAGAGCATGGGCAGAATTTCCTCTCCCTTTTCAAAAAGAATGACTAATTTGCTGCCAGCAGCACCCCAGAGGAGAAAATGGCAGTGTGGGAGAGAGGTATTATCAAGCATCTGGTAACTGTATCTCTGGTAAAAGCTACTCTCACCATTAGGGGAATGTTTCTGCATTAAAACAGAGTATTTCCTATTCATACAGACTGACATTAGCCTTCTAGTTAGTGAGTGTCAGGAGGATGGAGCCAGGCTCTTCTCAGTGACCTCAAATGGTAGGACAGGGGAAGTGGGGACAAGTTGGAACACAGAAAGTTCCAAAGAAATGAAAGAAAAAACTTTTTCACAGTGAGGGTAACAGGAACAGGCTGACCAGAGGGTGTGGAGTCTCCTTCTCTGGAGACATTCAAAACCCATCTGGATGAGTTCCTGTGTGACCTGGTCTAGGTGTTCCTGCTGGACTAGATGATCTCTTGAGGTCCCTTCCCATCCCTGATATTCTGGGATTCAAAAAGAACAGATATATAAAAACTTAGTAACTAAAGACTAACTAAATATAGTAAAAAGAAAATATTTTTGAGAAGCATCAGAGCAAGAGTGATGCGGCAGAAAAAGAAGGTCTCCCATCACCTAAGTATCACCCAGTGTCCTCTGTCACTGCTTTTTAAAGGCTCTTGTTCATCCCTGCAGCACTGATGTCAATGACTGGCCAGGCCTGTGTGTTTCTGCTTGAGCTCTCCAACAAGTTATTTACAGGTTGAACCCCTGGTTTGTTTTTTTGAAGTCAGTGTCACAGCTATTTTCATGCCAGCCCAAAGAGGTGACAAAGGAAACATTGGGAACTCACCCTCCCATCACTGGTGAGAAGGATGGAGTCACTCTTGATGTCACGGTGGATGACACCTTGGTTGTGCAGGTAGGACAGGGCTCTCAGGACAGACAGACAGACAGTTGCTATCTGCTCCTCATTCATCCTGCAAGGTGAAAAAAATGAGCTGAGCACTACCAAAGACAGCAGGAGGGGGGAGATGGAGAAAAGAGGCACAAGTTCCCCTCCACATCAATACAAAGCCAGCCAGGAGATCTTTTAGGCTCTGTGAGGCTTGCTGATCCTATTCCTATCAAAAAGGGAAAGGAGGGATGAGGAACAGCTCAACAATGAGGTGTGGATGTTTCCCTGAAGCACTAAACCAGCCAAGCATAGGATGTGATGCAGCTTCTTAGTGTGAGCTTGCTTCCCCTTGGGGAAATAAAAGAAATAGCTTATTTACAGTAAACTCACAGCTTACCAAGGAGGGTAGATCACTGCTGAGATGGAAAAAAGCATGGAATAAACATGAGAAAAAGAAAGAACTACCCTTAATTGTGCAGACAAAGCATCAGGCAATGGGTGTAGCTCTTCATAGAATAGTTTGGGTTGGAAAGGACCTTAAAGATCATCTACTTCCAACACCTCCTACTAGACAGGTTGCTCAATGCCTTGTCCAACCTGGCCTTAAACACCTCCAGGGATTGAAGAGGCATCCACAACCTCTCTGGGCAACCTGTTCCAGTGTCTCACCACCCTCAAGAGCATTTATTTTGTTTTTATGCCTCCTTTAGAAAATATTCCTGATATTATAGTAGAAAAATCAAACACCCAGAGTTCTAATTTCTGTGCACACATGCAAAATCTATTCTGGAAGCAGTTGTCTGCCACTTTGATGGTGATGGCTGATGAGTGGTGTACCCTGTCCCATCACTGGATGTCCCCAGTGTCTACAGAAAAATATTTCAGCTTTAGCTTTGTGTGCCATTTGCACAGCATTTTAACAAAATTTTTGAGAGAAGGTCATGCAATGTAAAAAAAAAACCCAGAAGATTAAGAAAAACTATTTTGAGTAAGAAATAGATGACAGCTCTTAAGAAGTAATGTCCAGGGAACATCTGCTCACAGTCTGACTCCTGTCAGAAACATCTAGGATACAGTTTTTCATGTTTTGAGGAGAAGTTATTAACAAATGATTTGAAACATTGTGATTTATTTTAGCACATCAGCTAAAACAACATAAAAAATATCTGCATTACAATTCTGCTCTTGACAGGAACTAAGACCATTGTTAAACCATGAGAGAAGATAACTTTTAATTTACTATTCCTTGCTTTTCTTCTTGCTCATCTAAATACTCCCCTACTAGAATGGTGGGGGATTCTTACTTTCTTTTGTAATTCAAGAGGAAGAAATTAAATAGAGGTGTCTTTATCCCCTCTCTCATTTTATCCTGCTTATCAGGAAAAGATGAGTGAAGAGCAGATGTAGAAGGCTGTAAAAATCTCATGTCTCTACTCAGAAGAGAAAAAGTGGTTCCATACACCCCAGCTTTTGTGCTTGAGAAAAGCCTTATTTAAAGTTATGATATTATCTGAAATCAAGCTCTACTGTGAGCAGAAATATCTTTATATGAAAATATCCCTGGCTTGGTTTGCAGTTAGCATCTCTAGCAGCTTGGTTACATGGGTTATGCCTATGGAGAGAGATTATCCTTTACAGCTGATGATTTCTCACAGCAAACCCACCAATACAGATCATCAAACAGGGAAAAGAATTTGCCATTTCAAGAAGTAATGGACAAAAGCCATGTTACTGCTAAATTACATCCTAAATCCCAGCCTAACAGCAGACCCCTTCTGATACTTCTTTTTCTTTCTATTTAAAAAAAAAACAAATCTAGAACTGATGGGAATTTCTCTACACTGGTTTATTTATGCTGGAATAGTGAGCAGGCTCCAGTCTGTGTGTGTATAAACATATGTATATATACATACACAAACATATGCATATATGTATAGTAGAGCTCCAAAGAGAAGGATTTTGGGGTGTCAGTGGATGAAAAACTCAATATGAGCCACCAGTGTGCACTTGCAGCCAAGAAGCCAACCAAATCCTGGACTGCATCAAGAGAAGTGTGACCAGAAGGTCAAGAGAGGTGATTTTGTTTCATCCAGGGGCTCTGGTGAGGTC
>VZTY01019362.1:81229-98494 GCA_013400935.1 Turnix velox
AAAGGAAAGGAAAAAAGAAAAAACAAAGGAAAGAATAAAAAGGAAAGAAAAAAGGAAAGAAAGAAAAAAGTAAAGAAATAAAAGGAAAGAAATAAAGGAAAGGAAAAAAAGGAAAGAAAAAAGGAAAGAAGAAAAAGAAAGAAAAGGAAAGAAAAAAAGGAAAGAAAAAAGGAAAGGAAAAAAAAAGAAAAAAAAAGGAAAGAGAAAAAAGGAAAGAAAAAAAGGAGAGAAATAAAATAAAATAAAATAAAATAAAATAAAAAAAGAATCTGCCACAGCATCAATTTATCAGCACAGGAGGAGTCTCTGGATGGAGTGGCCTCGTGTGCAAGGAGAAAAGCCTCTGAGCATAATATTCCATCAGTGTGAGCTGGGCATCCCCCTCTTCTTGTGTCACATGAGGATTTGCAGAGAAGAGGGAAAGCCTCTCTGGAGGGTCTGCTCTGGAACATGAAGCTTCTGCCTGCTCCTTGCATGCTGGCAGCTCCCAGCTGTGAGCAGCATTCTCTGAAAGCATCATAGCCTGGTACAGCCACCCCCCCAGGATGCTGGCTTTGTTTAAAGAAAACATCCCTGCCATTACAGCCACAATTTCATCAACTCTGGCAGCCATAAAACAGAAGGGGAGCAGAGAAACCACGCAGTTTCATGAAGGACATCACATTTGCCAAACTAATTAAGAGGGAAAAGTGCTCAGATGGTTTGGCGGAGGGAGGGGGAAGTCAATCTAACCCTGTCCTGTCTTGCTGTGTACACAGGGACACATAAATTATTGCTTTGGCTGCAAAGACAGCATTTTCTTCTAACTACTGAGACAGGGAAAGCCTTGTCTAGAACCTCAAGCCAGATGAATCCCCAGTAATGAATTATTTGAGGCTTCACCCACGCTTGATATTTCTGAGAGCATCCTAAGCTTCATGCAGTGAAATTCCGCAGTGAAATTTCAAAATGAAAATCCAGGGGGTTGGGATGCCTGCTGAGAATTTCTGAAAGCCTTCTGGGGTTAGTGTTGCAGTACATTGTAAACATATTCCCACCCTGGATCACTTGAAACCCTGCCAAAACAAACCCCCCAGGGGCTAAAATGAGTGAACCATCTGAACCTCTTGTGTGTCCTGACGCGGTGCTTCCCCATCCTGGCAAAATGGAAGGCACTTTATTCTGCTAATAATTCTATTTCTGCTCCTGAACACAATTACCCACTGAAAGGACGTGCTGTAAAGATGACAAAGGAAAGAAGACACCAGCCCAGCTCTCATTTGGGATGGGGTCAAGAGAGCAGCCAAAGCTGTGACATCCCATCCATCACGGTACCGGGGTGCCAGATGATACCCCCATTGCTCCACCACCTCGCAGCACCCAGGCACTTTGGCAGGGGGTGTTTATTCTTTGTTAAAAGGTGGCTGTGAAATCATTTTGGTTTCTGCTCTGGTGACAGCCATTCCTGTTCCATACCACATGGGGAAGAAAGATCTCCTCCTTGGTAAGGGATGCTCTGCAGAGGGACTGCGGCAGCGATGGCAACTGCAGTCCTGCAGCTGCAGCCTACACCTTCTTAGGGGAGAAGCAAGCCCCTGGCAAAGTTGGGTTCACCTTAGCATGAAGGCAAAATGTGGAAGGGACAGTCTGTAAATTACAGGGAAGCAGCAAGGGGAAGGGTTACCCCCTGGTGCTTCACTATTGGAAATTTCTGAGATGCTCTGTGTTGTGGGGAGAAGGCAGCGTTTGGAGAAAAGGCACCATAATGTGAAAATAGGGGGAAAAATAAGAGGGTTTCTGGCTTGGCTTTGCTTTCGTGGTCTAGAAACATCCTCCTGCCATGAAATGCCTGAAAAATGCACAGGAGGAAAGTGATGCTGCTTCACTATTGGAAATCTCTAAGAGTTGGGAGAAGGCAGTATTTGTAGAAAAGGCACAAGAATGTGAAAATGGGCAAAAATAAGAGGGTTTCTGGCTTGGCTTTGCTTTCGTGGTCTAGAAACATCCTCCTGCCATGAAATGCCTGAAAAATGCAGAGCACGAAAGTGGTGGCGTTTCACTATTGGAAATCTCTGAGAGACTCTGTGTTGTGGGGAGGAGGTAGTGTTTGGAGAAAAGGCACAAGAATATGCAAATAGGGAGAAAACAGGAGGATTTCTAGCTTGGATCTGCTTTCATGGTCTAGAAATGTCCTCCTGCCATGAAATGCCTGAAAAATGCAGAGCAGAAACGTGGTGGTGCTTCACTACTAAAAACCTCTGAGAGTGGAGAGAAGGCAGTATTTGGAGAAAAGGCACAAGAATTTGAAAACAGAGGGAAAAAATAAGAGGGTTTCTGATATTAAAGGCTTGTCTCTGCTTTCATGGTCCAGAAACATCCTCCTGCCATGAAATGCCTGAAAAATGCAGAGCAGAAACGTGGTGGTGCTTCACTACTAAAAACCTCTGAGAGTGGGGAGAAGGCAGAGTTTGTAGAAAAGGCACAAGAATGTGAAAACGGGGAAAAAATAAGAGGGTTTCTGGTAGTAAAGGCTTGGCTCTGCTTTCATGGTCCAGAAACATCCTCCTGCCATGAAATGCCTGAAAAATGNTCCTGCCATGAAATGCCTGAAAAATGCAGAGCAGAAACGTGGTGGTGCTTCACTACTAAAAACCTCTGAGAGTGGGGAGCAGGCAGAGGTTGAAGAAAAGGCACAAGAATGTGAAAATAGGGGGGAAAATAAGAGGGTTTCTGGCTTGTCTCTGCTTTCATGGTCTAGAAATGTCCTCCTGCCATGAAATACATGAAAAATGAACAGCAGGAAGGGGGTGTTGCTTCACTATTGGAAATCTCTGAGAGTGGGGAGCAGGCAGAGGTTGAAGAAAAGGCACAAGAATGTGAAAACAGGGGGGAAAATAAGAGGGTTTCTGATAGTAAAGGCTTGGCTCTGGTTCCATGGTCTAGAAACATCCTCCTGCCATGAAATGCCTGAAAAATGAACAGCAGGAAGGTGGTGGTGCTTCACTATTGGAAATCTCTGAGAGAGATTTCTCTGTGTTGTGGGGAGAAGGTAGTGTTTGTAGAAAAGGCACCAGAATGTGAAAACGGGGAAAAATAAGAAGGTTTCTGGCTTGGCTCTGCTTTCGTGGTCTAGAAACATCCTCCTGCCATGAAATACTTGAAAAATGCACAGCAGGTAAGTGGTGGTGCTGAGCAAGAGACTACTGCTATGTTACACTAGCACCAGGAAGGAAAGGGTGGGCAGAAATCACAGCCCCTTGGTGGATGGATGGGAGAGGGTCATGGAGAGCTCTCATTGAAAAATGACAGGGAAAGGAGCTTTAAAACAATAGGTTCCAGTACAGAAAGTTAAGAGGACTGTCTGCAATGCAGAGGAGGGCACAATGAAAATATGCAGCGCAGAATGTACAAAATTAGAAGAAAAAAAGTCTGTAGAAAACATGGACCTGGTGGGAAGGGTTGGATGGCAGCATGGAGGAAGCTCTGCTCATCAAAATGGGATGTGATCTGTGTGTTGTGAGAGTAACACAGTCTGGGTGAGTGTGATGAGAGTTCTGTAGGAACAGGAGAGCAACACATGGATCAGAGGGAGAAACAAAATTGATTCTTCAGATCCCAATGCTTGCATGGTCCCACTGTGGCCAAGCCCAATGCTTGGTCCTCAACTTTGCTGAAAACACTTAAGATAAAATGGCATACATTTGATTTATCTGACATCTGTCACCTGCAAATAACATTGAAGTGAGTTTTCTCTTCACATTCACAACCCAACATGAACATCTTTGTTAAATGCACTTAGAAGCCTTAAGTTTGTGCTTGCAGACTTCTTCATTGCTTACTCCTCCCCCCACCCTATAATTCTACTTTAAAGCCAATCTCGTTTGTAAAATATCTGATTCCAGACCTGCTTCTCATTTAGGAAACCCAATTGATGAAACATTATCTTACTAATTCCTCCTTGAAAAGAAAGGCTCTTTAGCAATCATCCAGGATGAGAACCTTCTATTCACTTCCAGGAGTTGTGGTGGATGGGGATGGGAATTGGAACTGCTGCATTTAACAGTGAATCATCAAGTTTCAATACACCAAGGCTGTGGGAGTGTTTTTGATGCTCCAAGGAGAGGAACAGCTCACAATGAATCTTGAACTGAGGCATCTTTTACTTTTTTTTTTAAATAAAAATTGCTGCTGCATTTTAATAGGGTATTTTTCAAAGTGTCTGAGTGCTTTAAGTCCTGTAAAATACTCTGTTATCTTCTGCCCTACTGGATACCACAAAACTAGCATGAGCAGGGGCAAGGGAGTCTATTAATTACCACAGTTTCCTTCTCCTTTCTAGATTCTTACTTTCAATGAAGGAAAAGGCAGATTCCAGGGTTTCCTACAACTTCCATAACCCATATCCTGGTGCACAGTTCATTATCCACAACCATCCCCTAAGGTGAGGAACTGCATGCAGAGACTTGGTAACTTTTCTGCTCCTTCCACATTTTATCCTCAAATTCCAATGTATTTTAATGTGATGTTGAATAAAATGGGTCACTCTGCCTTTATCAAGGAGTTCTAACTGCAGCCCAGGATCAGCAAAGCAGCCAAAACTTCAGCAAGTTCAGACATGGGCACACCTCCAGCATAGGAAGATCATGGATTTGCAGAGACCTGGGGTGACTTCTGGGTCTACCTCAGTGCATGGAACCAGTAAGGAAAACACATTCTTCAGATCATGATCAATCTCACCACTTGACCATCCACCTGCCTCAGCACATCTGGTAAAGTAGTGGCAACCCAAGGGCGTTTCAGCCCTGAGAAAACGATAACTCATCTTGGTGCCTGTTGCCAAGGGAACTTGGAAATGTTCAATGCAATCTACACCAAAGGAAAAAAACCAAAACAAAACAGCTCTTGCAGAACATTAGATGTTTAAGCAGATCATCTTCACAGCTTTGTGAAGTTTCTAGTCACAGCTTTGTGACCAGACAGGTAAGAAATGAGTTTTTCTTTTAACTGAACAAACAATTATAGCAAACTACTGCAGGTTGGATGGATAACACTGCTCATGTGACATGTGCAAGAAAGAAATCTGTGTGGAGGAGCTGCTGGCAGATGTCATGGTCAAAATGCTTTTTTGCATCTTTAACCCCTCTTTTTAACTCCATCCAAAATATCTTGGAGAGGTAAACTGTTTTGATTTTATGTAAATATGGAAAGGGTGAGTGTCAGGAGGATGGAGCCAGGATCCTCTCAGGCACCTCCAATGATAGGACAAGGGGAAACGGGTGCAAGCTGGAACACAGCAGATTCCACAGGAATCTGAGAGAACTTTTTCACAGTGAGGGTGACGGGAATGGGCTGCCCAGAGAGGTTGTGGAGTCTCCTTCTCTGGAGACATTCAAAACCCATCTGGATGAGTTCCTGTGTGACCTGGTCTAGGTGATCCTGCTCTGTCAGGGGGATTGGACTAGATGATCTCTTGAGGACCCTTTCAATCCCTGATATTCTGTGATTCTGTGATTTATTTCAAAACTTGAAAATAAAGGGCAGAGGAGTAGCCTCCTACTCTCATTAGTGGCAAATGGTTAATAAGCCTTGTAATGTCAATATAACATAAATTTAACATAAATACCAAAACAATGAGGTCATCTAGAGGGAACCTGACAGGCTTGACAGGTAGGCCCATGCCAACCTCATCAAGTTCAACAAGGACAAATGCAAGGTCCTGCACCTGGGTGAAGCAATCCCAAGCACAGATACAGGCTGGGTGGAGAGTGGCTTAAGCACAGCCCTAAAGAGAAGGATTTAGGGGTGTCAGTTGATGAAAAACTCAACATGAGCCACCAGTGTGTGCTTGCAGTCCAGAAGATAACCCAATCATGGGCTGCATCATGAGAAGTGTGACCAGCAGGTCAAGAGAGGTGATTGTGCCCCTCTACTGGGCTCTGGTGAGGCCCCATCTGGAGTGTTGTGTCCAGTTCTGGAGCCCTCAACATAAGAAGGACATTGAGCTTTTGGAGCAGGTCCAGAGGAGGACCATGATAAAAGGGCTGGAACAACTGCCTTGTGAGGATGGGCTGAAGGAGTTGGGGTTGTTCAGCCTGGAGAAGAGAAGGGTCATGAGGGACCTCATAGTGACTTCTCAATACCTGAAGGGGGCTACAGAAAGGCAGGGGTAGGACTTTTTAATAGGATATATGATGGGACGACTAGGGATAAGGGATGAAAATTGGAAGACAGGAGATTCAGGCTGGAGATAAGAAAGAAGCTCTTTACAATGAGGGTGGTAAAACACTGGAACAGGTTACCCAGAGAGGCTGTGGATGCCCCCTCTCTGGAGGTGTTTAAGGCCAGGCTGGATGAGGCACTGAGCATCCTGATCTAGTGGGTGGTGTCCCTGTCTGTGGCAGGGGGGTGGAACTAGATGATCTTTAAGATCCCTTCCAATCCAAACCATTCTATGATTCTATTTGCACTCTCCTTTTGGAGAAGTTGATCCTTGCCCTAGCAGCGAAGTCACCAGGGATGTCACTTTACCTTGGAGATGCCTGCAGCAGTTTCAGACAAGCGTGGGTAGGTGTAGGAGCTGTAGGAATGTCCTTGCTGGTGAGCTTTAAAAGCACTTGCTCCATAGGGCATGGCTGGCTCCTGCAGACCCGAGCCTGACCTGGATCTCTGCCTCATCGCTGGCTGAGGGCTTGCTGGGTCCACATAGGATGATTTGGGCCTCTTCTCATAGTCATCCTTGCCCAAGCCATGTCCCCAGTCCCCATCACCATACTCCAGCCTCTCCTTGGGACACTCACTCTGCACTGATGCTCGGGATGGGGTGTAAGGGAAGGGATCTCTGTAGTCCAGGGAGGACCCACTGGGGATCCTCTGATACTCCAGCTTTAGAGCACTGTATTCCAGCCCTTTGGGCTTTGCCTCTAGGTGTGCAGGGTAATCTGGGAGGAACCTGGAGAGGTCTGACTGCAGGGGTGTCACTTCTGAATAATAGATGTCCCGGGATGTCACCTTCATCATGTGCCCATTCTGCTTGGCAGCAAAGCTCCCTTTATAGTACCTGTCAAACTCCTCCCCATAAAGACTCTTGTCTCGATATTTTTCCACCACATAGTCTGTTGGAGTGTCTGACTCACTGGAGTACTGGGAATATGTGATGTAACCATTTTCTTCCTGGTGCCTTGGCACATGGTTTGTGTTTCCTTGGTGGTGGGTAGGAGGGCTTTCCTTCCTTAGGGAGTTGGATCGTGTCACTGAGATGTTGTCAAACTCTTCCAGCAGGCCATTGATTGAAGTATCCTTTCGAGGTTTGTTCCCTCTAACAATAGTCTGCAAAAAAGAAATTGCTTTTGATTAAATACTGGCTTCCATTTCATTTCATTTCTTACCCAGAAAACCATCCAAAAGAAAAAAAGTCAATGATTCACCCAGAAATACTCATCGTGATATTCTTCAGTCACCTACTTCAGCATAATCCATTGCTAGAAAATAAAAAACAATTTCAAGAATTACTTACAATAGGAAAAACAGAAAGGAAAAAGTAAAGAGGGGTGACCCAGTGTAGATCACAAGCTGAGATTTGGCCTGGAACACCAAGACATTCCTATAAAAACCCCAGTTTAAGAGACATTTCAAACTGCTACCTGTTTTTTGTCTTTATTCACCTGAGCCAAACTGAAGGATTGAATCTGATTTACAGGGCATGGAAAAGCCATCATTCAGAGGTCATTTTTACCTGGTATTTAAACTATTGGAATGGAAAGTAGTTTGCTTCCTTTTTAAAAAATGCATTTTTCCTGGGTAGCAGAATTAGCACTAGGGATTGCCTCTTACTTACACGAATAGGATGTTCACTGTGGTGTCCAGTCTGGTCAAAGGACATTCATTCATGCAGCAGTGACAGAGAAGGTTCCACTCCAGGCACTGTGAGGTTGCTCAACCCATGCTCAACAGCATAAAAGAGCCAAAACTTTGTCAAAACTTGTATTTCTATCACTAATAAAATAACTTTTTGAGAAAATTAGCAGCATTGTACCTCTCTGTTGATCAGCAAAAGGCAGGAGAGTAAATCCAGGCTACAAGCAAAGCAGTCGTGACCTCACATTTTTCCCTCCTCTGATTTATGTCCCTAATGACTTGCCTAGTTGGCTGTTTTGAGGCTACTGAAACCAAAACAATAAGGGACAGCAAATAGATCACTCCTTTTGCCTCTGAAGCCATTCAGTGAGACAGGAGGAATGGGGTTTTGTTTGACTCCAGCTTCTTTGGCAGGGCCACCACACACATCATTCATTTTTAATTATCACATAAGAAACCAGCAAGGTTGGACAATGAAATGCTTACAATTGGAAACAAGATTGAAATGCTCAACTGCCACCCCACTTTCCCCCGTGCCAAAGAGTAAAATGCCAATTTAATGTTCCCGGTGGGATTTGCCTTCACAAAAGACAGTTTTTCTTCACAAATGGCTGTTTTCCCTCACAAAGCAGAGGTTTCCTGGAGCAAGATGGGTTGTGCCTGCAGGAAAAGAGCCAGAGGCAGCCCCTGGGAGGATTGGAAAGAGGAGTTCTCCCTCTGCCCCTCCAAAAAGATGCTCCCTGGAAGCAGGATTTTCTCATACAGTTGCCCATGGGATTTGCAGAGGTGGAAGAAGAACATAGAGGTATCTAAACCTACACCAGAAGGAAGCTGAGAAGGATACAGCTGAAGGTTTATGTCTTAGTCTTAGCAAACTCATCAAGAAGAAAATCCTGAAGTTTAGGGATTTTCTGCAGACAGGTGTATGCTTGGGAGCCCTCATTTTGATTATGAGAATTTTTTTAAAGTATTAATTGGTAGAATGGTCTTGTAGGAAACTCAGGTTTTCCCTAAAAAGTATCTGCCACCAAGCAGCAGTCTGGGTTACCTCTGGGACTTCAGTGCCATCTCCAACTAACTGATGAAGTAAAGGGGATGAAGATCTAAAACCCTTTTGTTTTCTGCTGACTGAAATTCCCATTTAATTCAGGCTCCTCTCCACAAGTAGAACGAAAAGATCCAGCACAGAGGAGGAAACTTACCTGTCCCAGAGGCACCTTTGCTACAGAACAGTCAGTGATTTGTTGCTATTAGCAAAATTAGTATTAAAAACTAATAATTATAGCTATTTATCATTAACAATCACAATTATTCCATTGGCTGAATATTATATTTTTATATTCAGCACTTCCTTCCTCCTCTATGGGAGCTTTATTTGTTTCAAGGAAATATACAGCATCATTCCTATCTAAAGAACAGACAATTTAGGAAGTGTTTCACTGAAACCCTCCAAAATACACCACATTATCAAGTATTTTGCTATTTGAGTAGAATTTAAGGTGTTTATACACAAATATGAACTACAGTGAATGCCTCCCTGGTGGGCAGAGCCAATTCAGCACAATTTACTTCTTAAAAACCAAATGAAAATCCCAAGGCAGGTATTACTCTATAAAAGCAGTAAGAGTAATTACTCTGTAAGGATGCCCAGGGGGCACCAAAAATAATAAAAAAAAAAATAAAAAAAGAATGAAACACTTAAACAAGTGGCGAAGTAATTTACTACAGAGAAGGACTGTGCCAGGGACTCACCAGCAGCTTTCCTGGCAAATGTAATATTTGCAGAAAGAAGCCAGAGACTGAAAATGCCTACAATGAAATTCCAAAAGTAAAAAAGCCCAATGTATTAAGGCTCAAAAGTGGAAATGGCTGATGTGGGAGTCTTGGTTTGGGAAGGCAGACTATAGATACTGCATCAGCAAACAGAGGGAAGACCTCCCAGGAGTGAAATACAACAGTGGGAATCTCAAAAGATGGAAAATTCCAGATCTTTTAAAAGGCAAAACAAAAAATCATGACAGAAAATGTTAACCAAAGAAGACTATGTTGATATTGATTTAATCAGTTAACCTGGTAATTAGTTTCCCAGGAATTATGCTATTTTGATATTTAAAAAGCTTTCAAAATTGAAAATTAAGAATTAGAGGAAACTCCATTTTTATAGAATCATAGAATGGTTTGGTTTGGAAGGGACCTTAAAGATCATCCAGGTCCAGCCCCCCTGCCAAGGGCAGGGACATCCTGCACTAGATCAGATCGCTCAGTGTGTCATCCAGCCTGGCCTTGAATTCTCCAGGGATGGGACCTCCATCACCTCTCTGAGCAGCCTGTTTCAGTGTCTTACATTCAAATCCTTCCATTCTTCCCCCCAGTTTACCTCTAGACAGGTTCCACACACCCCTCTTGTCCCCCATCTCCTTCCTCTGCCCTACACCAACCCTTTTCCAGGCCATTTTCCCCCATATCCCACCCACCTGGAGAAGGCTTCACTGGAGACTCCTCCCCTCCTCAGCTGTTCCCATTTTTCCCCATCTGAATTGAGGAGAGAATTTTCCTAAATTGTTTTTTAACCCCTCTGAATTTTTAAGCTTAAATAATCTTTGGTAGCTGCTGCAGGGTAAGTAGGTTGTTAAAAGCAAAGCTTCTACTGAGCTGAAGTAACAAGAATAGTTCTTCTAGAATGGTTTGGGTTGGAAGGGACCTTAAAGATCATCTAGTTACAACCCCCCTCCCATAGGCAGGGACATGTCCCACTAGACCAGGCTACTCAGTGCCTGGTCCAGCCTGGCCTTAAACACCGCCAGAGGGGGGGGCATCTAAAACCTCTCTGGGCAACCTGTTACAGTGTTTCACTACCCTCACCCTAAAGAATTTCTTTCTTATATCTAGCCTGAATGTACCCCTTCCAATTCCCATCCATTATTCCTAGTCCATCCATCACATATCTTATTAAAAATTCCTACCCCTGCCCTGTATCAAGGAAAAACAGGGATTGAGCCCCACTGTGGGTGCAGCTTTCAGTGGGTTGAAGGTGGAGAGGATGGGATTTGCTACAGTCCTTTCTCTGTGTTTATTTTCTGAGGGATGTTTTTTGGTGCACTGCACAATTTGGGAGGGATCAGGGATGCACCAAATGAAGGAGAGTGGGTAAATTTTAAGTCACTGTTACCATCAGACATGAAAATCAATGGGGCACAATCTCAGTGAATTAAAGCACAGCAGCACACTGAAGAGCTGTAGCTTTCCTTCCATTTCCATCTCTCTCTCTCTCTCTCTGGACAGGTTTGGAGTTTGCTGCGGAGCCTGGTGACAGGAGCCATCATTCATGGAGTTTCCGTAGTGGTCTGTCCTTTGGTGATAAGCTATAATGGATCTGTCTGGAAGAAACAAGGCTGTCTTGCCTTGTTTCCAAGAGGAGATGAGAAAGAGCTTCTGCTCTCAAACACTGTATTAACCTTGACAATAATGAAGTGGGTAATTAACTGCTTTTGCTCTAATATGACCTTGCATTTATTGCCTTCAAAACTACTAGCCTTTAGCCAGCCCTTAAGAATACATCATCCTTTGTCCTCCCTGAGCTGTGTTTTTTAGAAGTCAAAGAGGATTTAAAAATTTTATGTCATGTGCAAGGTATAAAGAAAAAAATAGGGAAAAAAAGAGTTTTAAAGGAATGTCACCCTTATAAACAGCCAGTCTAAACTCTGGTTTTGCTTCTAGCCAGCTTATCTCCTCATTTGCATTGCACATAAATGAAAAGCTCACATATCTGAATATCCATTTTTTTCTTACTAAAAGGTGCAGAAAGCACAGCTGATCAAAGTAATCTGAGTGGAAGTGTTGGTCATTTATCCTCTTGTGTCTCAAGACTTTCTCAGCCCAAGAAAATGTGAACTGTGCTGCAAAACTCATCTTTGTCACCACATGTGAAGGAAAACTCTGGCTTTCTCTGGAAATAAGGGAGTTTTACAGGTGCCACCAAGGATGTAAGACGTGCCAGGGGTCTGTGCTTGGCAGAGATCTGCAACAATCAAACCAATTTCCCCTTAGGAATGCAAAAGATTAAGCAAAGTGGGAAGCTTTACGCTGCAAACATGAGTTTTCCCATAGAAACTCATCAGAAATGTGGCAAGAAAATGGGAAATAGCATTCATCTCTCTGCACCTTCCAGTAGTGTCCTCTGGGTTCTGGTCCAGTTTTGATCTCCAGCCTGTCTACAAAATGGCTGTTACTCAGAGTTAGTCACAAGGAATACACAACAGAGAGGAAAAGTGTGTCAGAACATTTCTTCCTGAAGCCTGTAATTTAGAGCTTGGTTTACACTCGGAAGCCTCTGAGGATAAATCATTTCTATTTCAAATTCCTTCCCAATGCTCTCTATTCTCATTCTCCCCATAAAAATAATTTTTAAAAAATGAAGTGCTCCTGGTATCACAGAACGGTTTAGGTTGGAAAGGACTTCAAAGATCACTAGTTTTGATGTCCTGCCATAAGTGGGGACACCTCCAACTAGACCAGGTCCCTCAAAACCCCAAAGCAGATTTTACTCTGTCCACCCACTAGGATGAGACATTCCCCTCCTGATGGATGCTAATAGCAGCAGACCATATTGTTTCCTCTTTGCAGTATAGAATCACAGAATTGTCTGGGTTGGAAGGGACCTTTAAGATCAATTTCCAACCCACCCTTGCCATAAGCAGGGACACCTCCTTCAGAAGAGGCATCTGATACCCCTTCATGACACCTCACTGCAGGTAACAACACATTTCCCAAAGGGAGAAGATCCCTGAGGGTGACATCAGTCCAGAAATATGTCCCTCAGAGTGTCTCTGACTGGTTGTGTGAAGTCCTCCCCACCATTCTGCTTTCCTCAATACTGGAGGAGCATGATGCTGGGTGATCTGACATCTGTTTCATTCCAGCACTGTGTCCTTGTCTCTCTGCTAAATGGAGTAAATAATTCTCAGTTTCTTCTTTGGAGGAGGGGACAGGTCCCAGAGACTCTTGCCCATCCATTCATCTGTACAAAAATATCTCCTTCTTGCTACCTGGTAAGATGCTCTAAGTGCTCTGGACTGAGCTCCCCAGTGTCATCTGGTGGGGCTGGACTGAAGAGGGCTCTGGATTGAGCTCCTCAGTGTCATCTGGTTGGGCTTGTCCATAGAGGGTGGATCTGTACAAAAATATCTCCTGCTTATACCTGATAGGACACATCAAGTGCTCTGGACTGAGCTCCCCAGTCTCATCTGGTGGGGGTGGTTGTCCATAGGGGTTGGACTGTCCATAGGGGCTGGACCTGCACAAAAATATCTCCTGCTTTCTACCTGATAAGACACTGCAAGTTCTCGGGATTGAGCTTCTCAGTGTCATCTGGTGGGGTTTGTCCATAGGGGTTGTCCATAGGGGTTGGACTGTTCATAGGGGCTGGGCCTGTACAAAAATATCTCCTGCTTCTACCTGATAAGACACATCAAGTGCTCTGGATTGAGCTCCCCAGTGTCATCTGGTTGGGCTTGTTAATAGGGGCTGGACTGAAGAGGTAAGATGAGCTGTCACCATTGGGTTCCTGGAGCTTCATATAAGCTGCACAGAGACTCAAACCATTCTAGGATCCTATGTTCAATTATCCTACTACTGCAAAAGCAGAAGATATGAAAAAAGATGAAAACAAAATTGGCATGGCCATGTATTAATTATAGAAAGATAAGGATGATGGTGATGATCTACATGGATGATGCAGAAATGAAATTGACTCCACCTGAAATATGTATTATGTATGTATATATGTGCATATATGAATAGATATTACCTGATAGATCACAAAATGCAGGTACATCTAAATTTTGGAGAAGAATAATATGCTTAACACCACTAGCTGTCTAAAATTCTTCAAAAGTAAAATGATAAAAAACTATATTAAAGAAAAAAAAAGAGGTGAACCAAAATGGCACTGTGTAATTTGTCAGCCCTCACAGCACCTTCCAAAAGTTAGTTGCCATAACAACAAAAGCAACATTTCATTATAATCACATTCCACCAGTAATTCCTGCAGCATTTGAAGATCCAGGAGCTTTAACAAAACATTTAGTTTGAAAATTTCCCCTGAAATACCTACAATCAAGTAACTTTTCCTTCTTTTTTTTGATTTTTTTTCTTTTTTAAATACACAAACATGGTTGTTATATGTCATTTGCAGTGCTATTAGAGAATATTAAATGTCAAAAATAATTACTCTGTGTCTACTTCAAACATATCAGGTACCTGCAATTTTCTATGTAAGATGTACACACAGATCTCTCAGACACACAACAAATGAGAGTGAAATGTGACTTGAAAGATTTGGAAAGTTCCTGAGGACTTACACAAGCACTTTGCAGGGAGAGGAACAGAGAGAGATCTCAAAACCTATCCTCAAACCCCAAAATTTCTATACCACAGAAACTGCAGGGAGGTGACACAACAGAAGGAACATTAACCAGCTTGGGGCAAGCCCAAAGGCTGCACAGTTTTCTCAAGCCCTCCCTGCAGCCACAAGACGATCATAGAATCATAGAATAGTTTGGGTTGGAAGGGACCTTAAAGATCAAGTTCCATCTCCCCTGCCATAGGAAGAGACACCTCCCATTAGATCAGGCTGCTCAGTGCCTTGTCCAGCCGGGCCTTGAACCCCTCCAGAGAGGGGGTGTCCACAACCTCTCTGGCCAACCACTTCTAGTGTTTCACCACCCTCACAGTAAAATCTATCTCTCTTGGAGCACGGAAAGTATCGCGCCCTTCCGATTTACATCCATTGTTTCTAGTTCTCCCATCTGATATCATATTAAAAAGTCCTACCCCTGCCTTTCTGTAGGACCTCCTCAGGTAATGACCCCCCATCATCAATCTGAACTCTGCATCTGACTGTCATCCTTTTATCTAGTATTGGCAGCCCAGAGTAGTATTTTAGAATCACAGAATCATAGAATAGATTGGGTTGGAAGGGACCTTAAAGATCAAGTTCCATCTCCCCTGCCATAGGAAGAGACACCTCCCATTAGATCAGGCTGCTCCGTGCCTCGTCCAGCCTGGCCTTAAACACCTCCAGGGATTGAGGGGGCATCCACAACCTCTCTGGGCAACCTCTCGCAGTGTTTCACCACCCTCACCCTAAAGAATTTCTTATCTCTAGCCTGAATCCACCTGACCTGTAATCTCCCCTTCCAATTTACATCCATTATTTCTAGTCCTCCCATCACATATCCTATTAAAAAGTCCTACCCCTGCCTTTCTGTAGCCCCCTTCAGGTATTGATAAGTTGCTATAAGGTCCCCCCTGAGCTTTTTCTTCACCAAGCTGAACACCCCCAACTCCTTCAGCCTGTCTTCATAAGGCAGTTTCTCCAGCCCTTTGATAATTTTCCTGGATTTTTACGTGGGGGATGTGCCAGGAAAATCAAAACCCTATTTTCTCAGCAAAGGCACGAGAAATCACAAGAATTAAACACTCAACCAAACACTTCACCTCTGATAACATACTGCTGTGGAGCAGAGGAACTCTGTGTTTCCTGCATGGCATCAATGTCAAGGCACCCACCAACACAGCTTCAGTGGCAGAGTCCATATTTTACACCCATAGGTGAGTAGAGATGGGAACTGATGGGTCACAACATCTTGTGTGTCTTCCCAGTGCTGATAACATATAAAAAAGAGAAGTCTACCTACAGTCACCATAGCTAATTTTATTCTAGGGGTCAGAAATGTGTTGGTGTGGGGAAAGGAGCCCTTTAACAAGGTATGGAGGATGGGTGGTGTGACAGACTCCATCCCTGTGTCACAGAGGCATTGACTGTGCCTGTGAAGAACAAAGAGTGTTTTTGACCAACAATGGCAATGAAGAAAAGCCCGGAAGAGAGGGACAGCCTGTAATTCATGAATGTAATTCATGAAGTTGCAGCACAGCATAAATTGTCTTTACAGTTCAGGTGACATCCCCATGGATGAAGTCCCCCTCATGCCCTAAACATGCCCATTAACAAATGCAAGGTTGATGGAGCATTAACCCAATTAATGATCCCAGCATGGTTTTTATTTTCTCAGTGAAAGATTTCTGGCTGCAGTTTGATGGGGTTTTCTGAAGTATTCAAGCAAATTCCAGGGTGATAAAACACCAAACCAGGAAAGTAATTGCCTTCATCTGACAGCACTGCCAGTGGGGGGCTTGTTTTAGGAGGGGGTCACCCTGCTGCAGTTGTGGTCATCTCCCTGCTTTTAATTAAAAAGGATTTGGACAGAATGATAATTTAGAAGAAACCATTTCAACTGCAGCACTGTTTGCTGTCACTAACCACACCAGAGGAGGTTTTATATCCAGCAGGGGCTTGAAGACCAAGCCAACATTTGTGTTTCAGAGCTCAAGAAGCTCCTTGT
Source organism: Turnix velox (assembly GCA_013400935.1). Lineage (NCBI taxonomy): Eukaryota > Metazoa > Chordata > Aves > Charadriiformes > Turnicidae > Turnix > Turnix velox. Next base: position 97,465 of record VZTY01019362.1, read on the forward strand.
GCTCCTCAATGGGTCTTGTCCCATCTTCTGAGAGCTCAGTAAAGTGCTGACCAGGGGCAAGTTGGTCATTCTAATCATACCCCTTTAGATTTAGGATTATCAACCTGAGGAAAGGTAATATGATGTCTGTGGTATCAGGGAAGGGATTGTCAAGGTACAGAGGGGGAAATTACTCTGCAGCCAGTGCCTTGCTGAAAAAAGCCTTAATGCCACAGTCTTAAAAATGGGGAGAAAAGTTCAAAGTATTTCCCTAAATTGCACATTTTTGGCCATGCACATGGCAGGTGTGTGGGATTTGTGAGTATTATGTGGGATCCTTCCTATTCTGAATCCTCAGAAATTTAGGAATTTGTATCAGCATAAAAAATTCACAAAATATCTTCATCTGCATTATAAATTGCAATATTCTTTCTTTTTTGGAATTATACTAGCTCTATTTTTCAAGGGCATCCATCCAGTGGGAAGCACAGCACCTCCAGGAATCCTCTTTACTTGGAATCCTCTAAATAAGTTACTAAACCCACTAAGTGATTTTCACCCACAAACATGGACATAAAACAAAGAGTGACCCTGTGTAGAAATCTAACATTTAGGTCAAATTTAAAAGGTGGGTGAGAGGAAAGGCATGGGCTGATGTTTAAGTGCATTTTTGCTTTTAAACTGTTTTAGAATATTGCCTAATTAGGTCTCAGTTTCTGGTCAGATATAAAAAAAAACCCAAAAAACTACATATCAACAACTTTGAGCCAGTCTGAAAATTAAGTTATAATTAAAAAGATGAAAAAACAAGACTAAAACATGTTTTTAAAGTGCATGCATGATGTCAAGGTACTTTAGGAAGGCTGGCAGGTCATGAAATGTAAAGTCAGTGTGGTGTCTGCAGTGCAGCTTGATTTATTTGCAGTGGTCTTTGCTTCCACAGCACTTCCAATGTAAAAACCTACTCCTTAGTATATTTTGGTTTGTATTTCAGCAGCAACAAAGGACATTGAGCTGTTGGAGCAGGACCAGAGGAGGGCCATGAAGATGA
>VZTY01019364.1:0-13825 GCA_013400935.1 Turnix velox
TTGATGTCCCTTCCAATTCCTGTAATTCTGTGATATATATACATATTTATTTATTCATTTATTTTTTAAGACTCTTTTTAAGCATAGAATATTGTTATAAAGTGTCCTTATCCTTACTTTCTGGTTTCATCCAGCTGGAGCTGTAGGAATAACAGGACAGCTGTTCCCACCTCATGGAATCATAGAATCACATTAGGTATTGAGTTGGAAGGAACTTGTAAAGGTCTTCCCTGTTGCTTTTCTTTAATCCTTTCACCTTCTCCAGCCACTTGCTATTTATAACTCAGCTCCAATCCAAGGTATTTACCTGCTGGGTGAAGTTTCAGACCTTCAGCAAGCTTTCAAGCTTGGTCTGAAGGCAAAAGCTGCATAAACTTCAGAAAAATCCCTCAGGAATTTTGGTAAAATTTTAAAAAATACTGAAAGCAATGGAAAAGGAGTTGCTGAAGAGCTGGGTTTCTTCAGCTTGGAGAAGAGGAGACCTCCTAAATGTTTACAAATATGAAAATGGTAAATATCAGGAGGATGGAGCCAGGCTTTTCTCAGAGGGAATGGGTACAAGCTGGAACACAGGAGGTTCCACAGAAATAGGAGAAGAAACTTTGTGAGGGTGATGGTGAGAGAAGAGTGGCACAGGCTGCACAGAGAGGGTGTGGAGTCTCCTTCTCCAGAGACATTCAAACCCCACCTGGATGCCTTCCTGTGGGACCTCATCTGGGTGTTCCTGCTCCAGCAGGGGGATGGGACTAGATGATTTCTCCAGTTCCTTCCAGTCCCTTATTCACTGGGATTCTGTGAAGTTATTTCAGATGAAAGAGCTCACACACTCAGTTCACTTAATACCCCCCAAATTGCAACATCTGCTTGAAAGTGGTAACCTTAGAAACTCAGAAACTCCAAAAAACCTTAAAACTGTGGCTGACGAGGTCGGGTCACACATCCCTTCTAGGTACTTCGCTCTTTCTTTTAGCCACCAAAGGCCAGACAGCGTGACTCAGTTGCTTAACCTTTAAGGAGATAAGGTGAGATAAGGCTGACCAGTAACCACTCATGTTTCCCAAGGAATTCCTGCCTCCTTCAAGGTGTTTTCTGCTCTAAGGATGTTTTTCCACAGTGAGAAGAAGTCAGCAGCTCGCAGCTGAGTGAGCAGCATGGCTGTGATATCATGCTCATCAACAAACATCCCAGATGGCCATCAAAAATCCTCCTACCTCTTGTCCTTCCTGACCTCCCAACACTCCTCATCTCTGGTGCAGACACAAGGACACGTGAAGCCTTGAGGAAAACAAGCTGGAAAGGGCAGTCTGATGGAGCCCTCTCAACTTTCCCACAGCAGCTGCCCCTCAGGGCATGTTCCTGGCTCAGTTCCCTGTTTAGATCCTCACATCATAGAATGTGTTCACTGGAAGGGCCCCTCCAAGGATATCTAGTGCCACCCTCTGCAGTGACAGGGACATCCTGCACTAGCTGAGGTTGCTCAGAGCCTCAGCAAGCCTGTCCCTGGATGTCTCCAGGCTTGATGGGGGCCTCCACTATCCCTCTTGGAAACCTGGGCCAATGTCTCACCACCCTCGTGAGCAAGAACTTCTTCCTCATGTCTCATCTAACCCTGCCCTGCTCTAGTTTCAAACCATCGCCTCTTATCCTGGTTGCTAGAGATCCCATCCAAGAGTCTTCCTCCAGCCTGTAGCCCCTTCAGGCACTCAGAGGTCGCTGTGAGGTCTCCTGGTGCCTTCTCTTCTCCAGCCTGAACAGCCCCAGCTCTCTAACCCTGTCCTTGGAGTAGAGGTGGCTCCAACCCTTTGATCTTCTGGGTGGCCTCCTCTGGCCCCTCTCCAACAGCTCCATGTCCTCCATGTGCTGAGGGCTCCAGAGCTGGAGGTAGTGACTCCAGGTGGTGTTGCACCAGAGCAGAGACACAATCCCCTCTCTCCACTTGCTGCCGCAGTCCAGGACACAGCTGGTTTCTGGGCTGTGAGAGCTCACTCCTGGCTCCCTGAGAAGAAATTTTTGAGGCAAAGAGATATTGGGATCTTTATGTGAGTTCCTTGACATTGCTGAACAGAAGGAAAGGAAGGAAATGATGGTGTTTGTACCAGCAGAGCTTCATTACATAAGACTTTTCCGGGGAGAGGGTGGAGAGAAGAGGAAGTTGGAGGCTCTGCTTTAGCTGGGAAACATCTGTCCCTGGGGAACGGACAAACACTGATCGGTTGCAAGTTCATCAGTTCAGTTATTAATTTCCTAAGGCAACTAACTTCTATTAATCTAGTCATGAATAGTAGAATCACCAACAGGAGCCTTGACATTACAGGATTTACAGGTGATGATGTATCTGCAGCCAAATACATGGAAATGCAATGACTCAAGTTGCATAATTTTCCTTTTCTGGGTTATTTCTATGAAAAAGCAGCAGGAGGGGTAATAATCTGTAATAATGAGCCAGTGAAGCAGCAGAGATTTTGTCCTCAGCAGCACAGTCCCAAGAACAAACCCATGTATCAGCATAAGTTGCGGACCAACCTGCTAGAGAACAGTGGAAGGAAAAGGGACTTGGGGGTCCTGGTGGGTAGCAGTGTGACCATGAGCCAGAAATGTGCTCTTGTGGCCAAGAAGGCCAATGGCATCCTGGAGTATATTAGAAGGGAAGTGGTCAGTAGGTGGAGAGAGGTTCTCCTCCCCTCTGCTCTGCCCTGGTGAGATCACATCTTAAGTGTTGTGTCCAGTTGTGAGGCCTTCTGTCAGTTGAAGAAGGACAGGGAACTGCAGGAGAGAGTCCAGCACAGAGAAACAGAGAAGATGATGGATTGGAGCATCTCCATTCTGAGGAAAGGCTGAGGCAGCTGGGCCACCTCAGCTTGGAGAAGAAGAGACTGAGGGGTGACCTCAGCCATGTCCACAAAAATATAAAGGGTGAGTATCAGGAGGATGGAGCCAGGCTCTTCTCAGTGACATCCAATGATAGGACTTGGGCAGTGGGTGCAAGGTGGAACACAGGAGGTTCCACAGAAATAGGAGGAGAAACTTTGTGAGGGTGAGAGAAGACTGGCACAGGCTGCCCAAAGAGGGTGTGGGGTCTCCTTCTCTGGAGGTATTCAAACCCTCATGGACACCCTCCTGTGGGACCTGATCTGGGTGTTCCTGCTCCAGAAGGGGGATGGGACCCTGATATAGCCTGTGATTCTGTGACTTCTTTGACTCCCAGTGGAACATTCTTTCACATTCTCTCCTGATCTCCAGATCACCCAAAGCACAGTGAGCAATGCTGAAGTTGTTAGTCAATAAGAATCATAGGTCAAGACAATGGTGAATTCTCAGAATTCCAACAGTTTTCAAAGAAAAATAGGGTTTGTGTGTTGCTTCGTTTCTAAACCATCTCAAAATGACACTCAAGACTTGTGACAACAAATGCTCTCCATTTTTTTCTTAAGGAAGAGACAAAAAGCCCATCAAGCAATTTTGTCCCAATTTTTTCATTCCTTCTCAGGCTTTCTTCATGTTTTAAACTACTCAGAATTGTTTTCTTAATCCACGCTAAGTCTTATGAATTCATATAAAACACATAGTGAGACATACATACGTGGACAGTTCTTGGAGCTCAGCTTTGTTTGACCACTTTCAGTACAGCTGAATGTGAATCTTATCTCAGAGATAACAGAATCGTAGGAGGTTGGAAGGAACCTTCAAAGACCATCTAGTCCAACTTCCTTCAGTCACAGGGACATCCTGCACTAGATGAGGTTGCTCAGAGACTCAGCAAGCCTGGACTTGGATGTCTCCAGGCTTGATGGCCTCCACCATCTCTCTGGGCAACTTGGGCCAGAACTTCTTCCTCATGTCCCATCTAACCCTGCCTTCTTCTAGTTTCAAACCATTGCTCCTTGTCCTGTGGCTCCATGCCCTGGCAAACAGCCCCTCCACGGTGACATACTCAACCAAAACAGGAAATCTCCACACTCAGTAAAAAGCTGAGAGAAAATATCCCAAATACCATGATTTTTTTTTTCCCAATACAGTTGCACAAAGTGTTTCTCCTGGGCTTTGTCCACATCATTCCTCTTGGTCACTTGGCCAAAGAGGAGCATCTGACCAAAACATTTTCTGGCAGCCCCAGTCTCTAAATATTTCTAAAGAGTTCTAGTAATCTCAGACATGTCAGGGAATGTCAAAAACAAACCAGAAACAACCAAAACAAAAACCCAGAGGGATTGACTTAAAGTGCTCGCAATGGAAGAGCAGAAGAATAGATGACTTTGAATTCAGCTATTTCCTATCTACAATCTGAAAGGCAACAAAGATGGAGGAAGAAAAAAGTCCAGTAAGTAGTGACAAACACACAAGAGAAATATGTAGTGACAAACACAGAGGAAAACATCAGAGGAAAAGCTTATGAATTCATATAAAACAGGAATTCAAACAGTCCCTAGTGTTGCCCCACAAGCTCCGCATGTCTTAAATTAAAATTCTAGTGTGACCTTATGTGTGCTTGCTGCCCAGAAGCCAACCCAGTTCTGGGCTGCATCAAGCAAAGTGTGTCCAGCAGGTCAAGGGAGGGGATTCTGCCCCTCTACTAGGCTCTGGTGAGACCCCAACTGGAGTTACCGTGTCCAGTTCTGGAGCCCTCAACATAAGGCCACTGAGTTGATGGAGTAGGTCCAGAGGAGGCCTCCGAGATGATGAGAGGGCTGGAGCACCTCCCTTCTGGGGACAGGCTGAAGGAGTTGGGGTTGTTTGGCCTGGAGAGGAGAAGGCTCAGGGGGGATCTCAGAGTGACATTCTGTGGACAAGGGTACTGGACCATCTTGTGTAGACCGTGCTTGTGCCAGGAAAGGCAGGACCATATACAATCCTTGAGGTTCCATACAACCATGAATTTATGATTCCATAATTATGACAGCCAACTAACCGTGTGAATAGTTCCTGCAGCCCCGGCTTGGCCTAGAAGAAGAGGAGAGGCTGAGAGAGCTGGGGCTGTTCTAGGCTGGAGAAGGCTCCAGGAGACCTTACAGTGGCCTCCCAGTGCTTGAAGGGGCTACAGGAAAGCTGAGAAGGGGTTGTTTGCCAGGGCATGGAGCCACAGGATGAGGGGCAGTGGTTTGAAACTAGAGCAAGGCAGAGTTAGATGAGACATGAGGAAGAAGTTCTCGCCCATGAGGATGAGGAGACACTGGACCAGGATGCCCAGAGAGGTGTTGGAGGCCCCATCCCTGGAGACATCCAAGCCCTAAACCATCTCTCTGAGCTCTGTGTCTGCCTGGCTCTTAAATCCCACCAGGGTTGGGGCCTCAGCCTCTGCCCTGAGGAACCTGCTCCAAAGCTTGACAACCCTTTCCATGGAGAAATTTTTTCAAATGTCCATCCTAACCATCCCCTGGTGCAACTTCAGGCCACCTTTTCTTGCCCCTATGGGCTGCTCTTTGTGAGAAGTGCCTGCGCCCCCCGTGGCTACACCCTCCTTTTAGGGAGCTGCAGAGAGCCAGAAGGTCTCCTGCCAGCCTCCTTCTCTCCAGCTGCACAACCCCAGCTCCCTCAGCTGCTCCTCACAAGATTTGTGTTCCAATATTTAATCTTAAATATTTATAAAAGACAATTAAAACAATCATACTCATCCCACTCACTAAACAAAATTCAACATCTCACCAGACGTAAAACTCTTAAGAATCAACTCAGGCATTAGAAGAAGTCACATCATTCAAGTAACAATCCTGCTTGGAATTTCTCATAACTCATTCAACAAACATCTGCAGCACGTTTTTCACATTAAACAAGGTTATTAGGGAGCATGGAGACACCAGGAGGGCTTGGGTTGGATTCCCTTTGCTCTGAACATTTCCCTTCAATGAATCACTGACCATGCTGAAGAACTACAAGATTCTGACACAGAGCTCCTACCCTGGATGCTGGGTCTCAACAGGAGAGGATTAGTGTCACCACTCTCAGCTACAACAGTCTGAAGCTCACTGCAGGTGGCTTGACTAGATGACGTTTGAAGGTCCCTCCCCACTCTATGATTCTATGAAGAGACAGTTCTTGGTTGTTTTCTACTAAAATAAACAGACACATACCCTTGAAGAACATGCTTAAACATTCCTGGAACCCAAGTGAGAGCAAGAATAACATATGAGGGAATAATTTTGTAAGCCTCCATGTGCTGCCATTGGTTAAAGTGACCCCCAAAGCTTCTGGAGAACCTTCAGAGATGTGGTTATTTGTCAGCAGCAATCCCTGGAAATCCTTCACACAGGTGGGGTTACATGAGACACTCAGGAATGCACTTACCCTGGACAAGACTTGAGCTGCTTGAGCTCAGTTCTGCACTCTACTAACTCTGAAGGTCTAAAAATTATCTTCACAGAAGCATTGCTTGGCCTTCAGGAGAGGTCCTATGATGTTACTTAGTTATTGTGCTTCTAAAATAAGATCTTTGCCCAGAGAAGCTGTGGCTGCCTCAGCCCTGGAAGGGTTCAAGGCCAGTTGGAAGAGGCTTGGAGCAACCTGGGCTGGTGGGAGGTGTCCCTGCCAAAAGTAGGAACCAGATGATCTTTGTGGACCCTTCCAACCCAAACCATCCTGTGATTCTATCTGAAAAAGGAACAGCTACACAAACACAAAAAGGAGAGTTGGAGCAGACACAACAGCAGGAAAAACAACATCCTCCCCATCTGCCCAATTTAGCTCTGGTGGAGCACTGAGAGGGAGGTCTCTGCTCATTTTTGAAGAGGAAAGCGCACCCCAGTCTCTCACCAGAGCATTCCACATCCCAGCGAGGAGGAAGAACCATGTCATTAACTCTGTGACAGCCAGAGAATGGATGGGTTTGAGGTTATGCCACAGGAGGAAACCCCCAAAATCAACAGGTGGCTTTTCCTACCCCTCCCATGCTGTGTTTAACCTCCAGCAACCACCAGGCAGCAGCATTTATCATTAGTTCAGGTTTGAAATGCAAATGAGAAGAGGGAAGATTGAAGCTGGAGAGAAGAAATTCATTGCTGTGAAGGTGGTGAGACACTGGAAGAGGTTGCCCAGAGAGGTTGTGGAAGCCCTATCAATCCCTGGAGGTGTTTAAGGCCAGGCTGGATGAGGCATTGAGCAACCTGGTCTAGTGGGAGGTGTCCCTGCCCATGGCAGGAGGGTTGGAACTAGATGATCTTGAAAGTCCCTTACAACCCAAACCATTACATGATTCTATGAAAATGATAGTAATTTGAGGTGTCTCTCAGCTGAGGCAGCATCAAAGATAAATAAAGCTCAAGTAACCACATGGATCCTTTTTACTTTTATAGACTCACATAATTTTAGAATGGCCCAGGTTGGAAGCGACTTTCCAGCTCCTGGAGTCCAACCATCAACCCAGCTCTGGAAGAACCAGTCCTAAACCATCTCTCTGAGCTCTGTGTCTGCCCAGCTCTGAAATCCCTCTAGGGATGGGGCCTCAGCCCCTGCCCTGGGCAGCCTCTTCCAAGGCTTGACAACCCTTCTAAGTCAAAACCATCACATATCTCCATCCTAACCTTCCCCTGCTGCAACTTGAGGCTGTTCCCATGGGCTGCTCCTTGGGAGCAGAGACTAACCCCCACCTCTCTACATCCTCCTTTCAGGGAGCTGCAGAGATCCAGAAGGTCTCCCCTCAGCCTCTTTCTCTCCAGCTGAACACCCCCATTTCCCTCACAACTACTCCAGACCCTTCTCCTTGCTCTGCAGATCCCTCACCAGCTCCCTTGCTCTTCTCTGGACCCACTCCAGCCCCTCAAGGTCTCTCTTTCGAGGTGAGGGGCACAGAACTGGACCCAGCACTGGAGGGGGGACCTCACCAGTGCCCAGTACAGGGGAATGACCACTGCTTCAGTCCTGCTGGCCACCCTGTTCCTGACACAAGCCAGGATGTTGTTGGCCACCTTGGCTACCTGGGCACACACAGGCTCATTTTCAGCTGCTTTTGAGCAACATCTGCAGGTCCTCTCCAGCCACTCTGCCCTGGGCCTGTGGCATCCATGAGGTTTTGTGGCCAAAGTGCAGGACCTGACACTTGTCCTTGTTGAACTTCACACTGTTGGCCACAGCTCACTGATGACTGAGGTTGGAAGAGATATAGTTTTAACCTCCCTAAAAACAGTCCCAGGCCAAAACTACATCAAGACCAAGAGTCAGAGACTATAAAAGCATTATAAAAGTTAAAATATTCATAGATGGTACAAGGAAATGCAGTTTGGGGTCACTGGTGCTGCCCAACTTCTCTTGTTGTTGAGTTGCTCTGAGCATCTCTGTTCCAAATCAAACAGCAGAAGCTTTGAGGACAGGATGGCCAATTCCTTGCTCCCACATTAAGACGAGAGAGAGAAGAAATTCCCAATTGTGGGAGAGGGATTTTCCTCATTGGGGGGACACCCTGCACTGCATGAGACCTCCAAATAGGTGAGGTAGCCACTGAGCAGCCAGCTCTGCTGCCATAAATTAATCTGAGCCCTCTAAGCTCGTTAAATAATGAACTTTACCCCTGGGCTGGAAAAATAAAGGGGGGTGGGGAGGGAGCACAGCCCAAGCTGATGGGTGCTGGATATGACCTTGCTGGGGCAGTGTGTGAAGAACCACCACTATTTATATCTGAAAGGCTTCCAGAACTCTACAGCAAGAATAACCCACAGCTTAATGTGAATTATTATCCACCTATTCACCTACACTGTGTCCCTCTGTCCCCTCTTTTATCCCTTCTCCTCTTCAGCTTCATCCCCACTTTTGGAAACATTTCTTAAAATAGGAGGAAAGAAAAATAAAAACATTGCACCATGAGTTGACCCCAAAAGACCTGCACTTTGGCACCAGGTTGATATACACAGAATCACAAGGTCCCAGAATCACAGGCTGGTCAGGGTTGGAAGGGATTCCTAGAGAACCCCCAGTCCCAACCCCTGTCAGAGCAGGGTCACCCAGAGCAGGTCCCACAGGAACACATCCAGAAGGATTGGGCATGTCTCCAGAGATGGAGACTCCACTACCTCCCTGGGCAGCCTTTGCCAGGACTCTGCCTTCCTCACAGCAAAGAAGTTCCTCCTCTTGTTGAGATGGAACTTCCCATGTCCCAGTTTGTGCCTGTTCCCTCTTGTCCTGTCACTGGGCACCACTGAGCACAGACTGCCCCAACCTCCTGACATCCCTTTTTCAGTATTTCATCAAAACATGAAATGGCCCAGGTTGGGAGGGACTCATGGAGTCCAACCATCAGCCCAACGTCTGACAAAAACCAGCTCCATCTAAGCTCTGTGTCTACACATTGATAAGAACCCCTTCAGCCTTCTGTTTCCCAGACTGAGGAGACCCATATTCCTCAGCCTTTCCTCATCAGAGAAATGTTCCAGCCCCCTTGTCATCCCTGTGGTCCTTTGCTGTCCCCTCCCCTGCTATTCCCTATCCTTTTGGAACTGGGCAGCCCAGAGCAGGGAGGGAGAAGGTGACTACAAACCAGAGGAAGGCCAATATCCATGAACACACACTGGAGTGATGACACATTCATCAGTGAAGTCAAGAAAGTTCAAGCAAAGAGCTCTTATTATTTTAACAGACAACATAATCATATTTTCCTTGAAAAAAAATGACTAACAGTTTACTTATTTAATCCTTTCATAATCACTCCAGACACTGGACTTGGCATTTCCTCATCCAGAGAGCATTCGCTCGCTCCACTTCACAACTCAAGGCTTCCAAAATAGAATCACACAGTTGGAAGGGCCCTTCCATGGCCATCTAGTGCCACCCCCTGCTGTGACAGGGACATCCTGCACTAGATAAGGTTGGTCAGAGCCTCAGCAAGCTTGGCTTTGGATGTCTCCAGGCTTGATGGGGCCTCCACCCCCTCTCTGGGCATCCTGGGCCAGTGTCTCCCCACCCTTGTGGGCAAGAACTTCTTCCTCATGTCTCATCTAACCCTGCCCTGCTCTAGTTCCAAACCATTGCACTTCATCCTGTGGCTCTATGCCCTGGCAAACATGATCAAGTCCTCTTTGATCCTCTCCTCTCTCCCCACCACTCATTAGGGCCGATTTCCTGCAAACATAATCACTTAGCACATGCCAACCCACTCCCTTCCCACTTCTTCTGACCTCTCTTCCTTCCCTCTGCTGCCAGTTCCCTTTTTTCCAGGGAGTCCTCACACTCCCACAAGGTGCCCAACACTCCAGAGATTCTCTCAAAGAGTGGAAGGGATTGTCCCCAAGCCCAGGCAGGAGGACACACAGCACTGTTCCAGAGTCTGAGCATATAAATTAGGAATTATTTTTCTTTTTTCCATCATTCCCAGGCTCTAACACCAGTTTCACCTAGTAAATAATGGACTGTCAAGATCTGAGGGATTTTTTCTTACCCATCACTAAGTTTTGCTCTTTTTTTCCTTTTGAGCTGGTTTTCCTAAATATCCTGAGCACTAAGAGCTAGAAGCTGCACCAATTTTCCTTCCCTATTTTTAAATACTTTAAAAAAAATATTTGATAAGTGTTTAAACAACGAGAGAGCCCCAGCATCCAGAAGATCACAACATTAGCATCTGTCTGTAATTAGGATATCCCAAAAATACACTCAGGATTTGATGAGAAATCCCAGAACAACCATTTCCATGCAGAATAAGAGGCATTAAGCAATCTGGTCTGGTGGGAGGTGTCCCTACCCAGGGCAGGAGGGTTGGAACTAGATGATCTTTAAAGTCCTTTCCAACTCAAACCATTCTATGATTTGGGATTTTGGGAACAGATAGGGTAAGAATTTCTGAAACAAGGAGTGCTTATCAACACTGCACTATCAAAACTTGAATCCCAACATGCAAAATGTCCTCAATTTCTGTTCAATCAAGCAAATTAAGCAGGGCAAAATAATTAAGTAACAATAATCAGAATATCACCTTAATTTTTGATCCCTCCCTGCCCCTTGACGCAAAGAATAATCAATGAGCCGGGTCAGGATGGCCTTTAGGGTGTCAGAAATGCTTGAAAGAAGGACTGGAGGGGAAAGCCGTTTATAAACTCATTAAGGGTCTCCCTAATGAGGCCACACACAGCTAGAGCCGCACACCACACATCCCTCCCTCCTACTGCCAAAGGTACCTGAATCCCTCCCAGTAGGAACTAACCCCAGATTGGGAATTTTTCTGACCAGAATGGGAGAATTTAAGCCAAATTTTCACCCCACAGATGGGGAGAAAAAGGAGTTTTTTCAGCCTTTGGTGTCAGCTCCATCATCCCAACACTGGGCCACTCTCGGGGTGTGCTGTCACCATGTGTCCCCCCCACACTCTCCTTCACAGAGCCCTCTCTGCCTCTGCCCAGTGCAGTGGGGGGGTCAACGGGGCTACTCCATCCTGCTTGCAGTGGTGGGACCACAACTAGAAGTGGCATGGGGACCAGGAGTAGGATAGAGGACTGGGAACAAGGACCCAGACCAGGATGGGGACCAAGACCTGGGATCCAGCAGTGGGATGGGGACCAGGGTCAGAGACCCAGAACTGGGAGCTGGGTGCAGGGACTAGGACGGGGAACTGGGACTATGATGGGAACTAGGATCTGGGGCCAGAGACCCAGACTGGGGACCAAGGAAAAGGACCCAGACCAGGAGTGGAGACCAGGATTGGGATCTGGACTGAGAGCTAGGACAGGGACCACAGATCCATATAGGACCAAGATGGGGACAGGGACCAGAGACGTGGACTGGGAGCCTGGACCAGGGACGCTGGGAACCATGACCCAGACTTGGAGCCAGGTCTGGGGCCAAGGACTCCAACCAGGAGCCAAAATTTGGACTGTGAGCCAGGACTGAGATGGGGACCAAATCCAGGGACCTGGACAAGAAAAAGAGACCAGGATGGGGACTGGGACCAGGACCTGGACACAGAACCATGACCAAGGATCCAGACCCTGGACTCAGACTGGGAGCCGGTACTTGGGAGCAGGGATGGGAACCTGGACAGGGAGTCAGGACCAGAAGCCAGGACCAGAATGGGGACCAGGGCCAGAGACCCAGACCAGGAGCAGGGATTTGGAGAGAGAGCTGGGATTGAGACCAGGAGCTGGGGTCAGGAGCAGATGTGAACTGGTTCCTGAGACCCTGACTGAGATCTGGGATCAGAAAACAGGACCAGGATGGAGACGGGAACCAGAGACCTGGACACAGAACCGGGGTTAGAAGCCAGGACTGGGATGTGGACCAGGGCTAGAGATCCAGACTGGGAGCAGGTACTGGGAGCAGGGATGGGGATCTGGTCAGGGAGTCTGGACCAAGATGGGAACTGGGGACAGACTGAGAGCCTGACCAGGAGCTGAGACTAGAAGCTAGGACTAGAAGCTGGGACTGGGATGGGGACCAGAGCTGGGATTCACACTAGGAGCTGGGATTGGGATCAGGATGGGATCCAGAGACTTGGATCAAGATTAGGAATCAGAAGCCAGGACCAGAATGGGGTTTGGGACTAGAGACCTGGACCAAGAGACGGACTGGGAGCTGGGACTAGAAGCCAGGACTGGGATGAGGATTAGGGCTACGTACCTGGACAGGGAACAGGGTTTGGACTGGGAGCAAGGATCGGGAGCAGGATGGAGATGGGGTCCAAAGACCCAGAATGAGAGTTGAGACCAGAAGCTGAGACCAGAATGGGGCGAGAGATAGGGGCTTGGACTGGTAGCAGGATGGAGATGGGATCCAGAACCCAGGACTGGTACTCAAACAGGGACCAGGGACTCGGACCGGGAGCTAGGACCAGCGTGAGGTCCCGGAGCTGGGATCGGGAGCAAGATGGGGACTGGATACAGAAACTCTGACCGAGAGACGTGACCAAGACCTGGACCGGCAGCTAGGACCGATGTGAGGACCCGGACCAGGAGCAGGGATCGGGAGTAGGACAGGAACCGGGACAAGAGACTCGGACAGAGAGCCCGGATCGTCATGAGGAGCTGGATCGGGAGCAGGATGGGGACCGGGACTCGGACCGGGGTCTCGGACAGACAGCTAGAACCGACATGAGGACTCAGACAGGGAATCAGGACTGTCATGAGAAGCTGGAGCTGGGACCGGGACCAGGGTCTCGGACGGCGAGCTAGGACCGACATGAGGACCCGGAGCGGGAGCCAGAGCGGGTGTCGGAGCTCAGATCAGGAAGAGGGACCAGACGGAGAGAGGACACCGGGAGCTAGAGCAAAGCCCTCACAGGGCGGCAGCGAAGGGACATCGGCGACTCTGTGGGGGGGGACACGACGACGGCCAGACGAAGCAGAATCTTACCTTGGCCTCCCCTTCCTCGGGTTCCTCCTCGTAATAGCCTTGTCCCGACTGATCGGCGGCGGCGGCGGCCGGGGAGCGGCGGGGTGCCAGCAGGAGGGAGGCGGCAGCCAGGCAGCAACCCAGGGAGAGCAGCTCCAGCAAGTGCATCCTGCAAAGATGGCAGGAAGGCGGGCAAAGAAACCACCGCCAAGCTCCTTCTCGTCCTCTTTCTTCTCTTTCCAAGCCCCCCTCCCCCCAACCAACCCCACCAGGAAACCGGACATCCGAGGCTGCGCTCGCCCGGGAGCTGGGAAGCGTTGGGAGAGGGAGGAGGAGGAGGAAGNATATCCAAGAGTAAAATCCTCGGGATATGGATGGAGAGAAGATGCGGCGAGTCCTTCTTTCCTCCCTTCCTCCTTTCTTTTCTTTCTTTCTTTCTTTCTTTCTTTCTTTCTTTCTTTCTTTCTTTCTTTCCTTCCTTCCTTCCTTCCTGCCTTCCTTCCAGGCACCTTCAGGAGAGTTCCCAACTTTGCCAATCCTCACCCGAAGTTATCCAGAGTTTGGCAGGTAGGGGAAAAAAAAATAATAAGAA
>VZTY01019364.1:23133-33530 GCA_013400935.1 Turnix velox
CTAAACTCACAAATCTCCTCATTCCTTCCTCTCTCCTGAGAGAGGAGGGGGGGAGGGCATCTGTCCTTTGGGGGGGTCCTTTTGGGCCTAAACCAGTACACAAGGTAACAAGTTCTCACACACTACGTTATGCTGCTCTGATCACAATTAAATCTAGGAGACCCAGAATTTTTTTTTTTTTTTATTACTTCTCCCCTCTCCAACTCCCAGCAAAACTAGAGAAACAAAATCATTACTCATTAGTATAAAATCACAGAAAGGCCCAGGTTGGGAGAGACCTTCCAGCTCCTGGAGTCCAACCATCAACCCAGCTCTGATAAAACCACCCCTAAACCATCTCTCTAAGCTCTGTGCCTGCTCAGCTCTGAAATCCCTCTAGGGATGGGGCCTCAGCCCTGCTATGGGCAGCCTTTTCCAAGACTTAACAACTTGCTGTGTCAAAATTTTCCCCAATCTCCATCCTAACCCTCCCCTGGCACAACTTGAGGTTGTTCCTTCTTGTCCCATGGGCTGTTCCTTGGGAGAAGAGCCTGAACCCCCTGGTTACACCCTCCTTTCAGGTAGATGAATCTTTCATCAGCCAACTCTAATAGCTGAGAAAATACAAAATGCATGCCCAGGACACCAAAGTAAAACTATCCCTCTTTCAGAGGTAGAGGTAAGAACATGTCGTATTTAGTAGTGCTTTTTGACATCAAAATACTCCTCAAGAATGGCGATAAAACAGACAACTTCTGCTACTATTTATGTCCACAGCACTCAACTTTGTGACATGGACCCAGAAATTTCAGTACAGTTTTAATTGCATCCATGATATAAGGTCTGTGCACTTTAGATAAGGGCTTGAGCTACAGAACTGCCAAGTGGCTTCCTGTGCTTGTTAATTTGCTTCTCCTTTTCAGCTGCCAGGATGGAGCATAGACACAAACACAGCTTCAATGACAGAAATGGAACAGCACAAGAAGGACATGGAGCTGTTGGAGAGGGGCCAGAGGAGGCCACCAGGATGATCAGGGGCTCTGCTGCGAGGACAGGCTGAAAGAGCTGGGGCTGTTGAGGCTGAAGAAGTCTCCAAGGAGACCTCTCAGTGGCTTCCCAGTACCTGAAGGGGCTACAAGATGGTGGGATACTCTTTGATGGGGTCTGGTGCCATAGGACAAAGGGCAATGGATTGAAACTAGAGGAGGGCAGGGTTAGATGAGACACGAGGTTGGTGAAACTCTGTCCCAGGTTGCTCAGAGGGGTGGTGGACATCCCATCAAGCCTGGAGACATCCAAGACCACGTTTGCTGAGGCTCTGAGCTACCTGATCTAGTGCAGAATGTCCCTGCTCACTGCAAGGGGTGACAACACTAGTTGGCCTGGGGAGGGACTATCCAAGCCAACGTATCCTGTGGCATCATCCACCAGGAGATTTATCTCTGCTGTAGCAGGACAGGGTGTTAGGGTTCAGTTTTGTAAGGGATGAAGAAGACTACCAAAATATAAATACTTTTTGGTAATCTTCAAAGAGGAAAGCCACTGTCACATGAAGAGATAGGGCAGAAGAGCTGAAAAGATGTGACACTGTCAGTGCACGGGGCAGTAAATGCAGTATCATCACACCCCAAGCAGCACCAAGAGAAAAGTACAACTCATGAAGCACAGGCTCCTCCTCATTTCTGTTCTCATGCTCTGTTTTCTAATTCTCAGAGTCTGTCCGAACTGAAAATGGGAAGAAACAATTTCAAACCAGCATCAGATGATTCACTGCATATAATTCATTAGTAAATATATGAAATCTGTGCATCACTAAACAGCAGATAGTAGGGAAAAGCTACAAAGCCCAGCATTGTCAGGTCATAAGTACTACAGTACTGCAGTTTGTTGATCAAGACCTCTAAGAGACAAAGAAAAGATGTTGTTGTGGTCCTTCACATGCTGCCTAACCCAAAGATTAGAATAATTGACTGCTCAAGTGCCTATGATATACAGTGGCCAGGAGTTATCAAGGCCTTCAATTTAGGCTTTACACACTGGAATCCTGTAAAGGAAATAATCAGAATTTCTACAAATTCCAGATAATTTCCTAAGACAAACAGAATCAGGTCCAAGACACAATCCCTCCAGGAGACTCCAGACTATGCACTGAGCCAGAAACCAGTTAGCTGGGGACCAGTAAGCACGGGCTGTTTACATTATGGATGAGCAGAAGATGTGTCCAAGCAACTGTCACCCTCTCATTCCCATATATCACATACAGGGCACATCAAAAGGGCTAAAATGATCATCCATCTCAGTACAACGAGCCAGTGGGCCAGTCCTACTGCTCCAAAGAGACATTTACTTTGTTTATATGAGCATGGAGGTACAGGACAAGGGCCAGTGGTTTGAAACTAGAATAGGGCAGGGTTAGAAGAGACATGAGGAAAAAGGTCTTCCTCATGAGAGTGGTGAGACACTGGCCCAGGTCATGAAAACCAGTGCTGGATGCTCCATCAAGCCTGGAAACACCCAAGGCTGAGGCTCTGAGCAAGCTCATCTACTGCAGGATGTCCCTGGTGGCACTCAATGGCCTTGGAAGGGCCCTTCCAATCCTATGATTCTATGTGGGACTGGGAACTCATGTCAGATTCCTGGTCTTAAAATTACAAAGAACATTTAAAATTATGTGTGTCTTCCAAAGAGAAAAGCAGCCCAGTGTGTCCAACAGACTTCCTTCAAAACTAAATTGAAGGCAGTACTGACTTGTAAGAGCCCATCCCTTCAAGGGAAATTAATAGCTGGATGTAATCTTGGAAGAACATAGAGGCCATGTATGAAAGACATAAAACACTGTCAGCTGGAACAATTAAATTTAAGCAGAGACAATCAGGACATGTAGCCAGGCTATGTGTGTCTCAATTAACATGATTATCTTCAGTCATTTATTTTTCATCTTTCATTTTCCATATCCTACCACTATCTCTAGTGAAAGTATGTCCTTCCAAACAAGTAAGATGTAGTTAGAAAAGCACAATATGTTCCAATTTGCAGTGTTTTTTGTATCAACAGCATTGAAATCAATAAAACAGCAATGTGAACAGGTTGCCCATACAAGCTGTGGCTGCCCCAGCCCTGAAGGGGTTCAAGGCCAGGTTGGACAGGGCTTGGAGGGATCTGGGCTGATGGTAGGTTGTGTCTGCCAAGGGTAGGGGGTGGCACAGGATTTTCTGATGTTTATTAGAGATAACTGGAGCAAAAGCAAAACCTGAACAATTAGTAAACAATTTACAACAAGGTATAGGCATGTATTAAACATAGAATCACAGAATCAGTTGAGTTGGAACCCCCTGCAGTGATAGAGACATCCTGCACTAGATGAGGTTATTCAGAGCTTCATCAAGCCTGGCCTTGGATGTCCTCAGGGATGGAGATCACAGAACATCAGGGATTGGAAGAGACTTGAAGAGATCATCTAGTCCAATCCAGCTGCTGGAGCAGGAACACCCAGATCAGGTCCCATAGGAAGGTGTCCAGGTGGGGTTTGAAAGTCTCCAGAGAAGGAGACCCCACAACCTCTCAGGGAAGCCTGGGCTACTCTTCTCTCACCCTCAATAAGAAGCCTTCTCAAGGACTGAGGTAGGGATAGGAAGAAAAAAGCATCACTCTGGAACATGGCCATAAATAATAAGCAGTGATATGTGTAAAGCAAAGGTGTCCCTGCTTCGTGCAGGGTGGTTGGACGAAATGATCTTTAAAGGTTCATGCCAGTCCAACACATTCTATGATACTATGGATTGATCACCCAATGAGGTATATTGCCTCACAGGAATTTAGACTACACATTATGTCTCTTGGAAGCACAGACCCCTTCTAGGAATATTCTGAGAACTAACATAGAGATTCAAGGCCAGGGTGAGGATCATCTCACCACAGAAAATTCATCACCAATCACAGAATCATACAGTTAGAAAGCTCTTCCAAGGCCACCTAGTGATAGGGACTTCCTGCACTAGATGAGGTTGCTCACAGCCTCAGCAAGCCTCCCCTTGGGTGTCTCCAGGCTTGATGGGGACTCTACCACCTCTCTGGGCAACCTGGGCCAGTGTCACTCCACCCTCATGGGCAAGAACTTCTTCCTCATGTCTCATCTAACCCTGCCCTGCTCCAGTTCCAAACTACTGACCCTTGTCCTGTGGCTCCATGCCCTGGCAAACAGCTCCTCCCCACCTTTCCTGGAGCCCCTTAAGGCACTGGGAGGCCACTGTGAGGTCTCCTTGAAGTCTTCTCCAGCCTCAGCAGCCCCAGCTCTCTCAACCTGTCCTCACAGCAGAGGTGGCTCCAGCCCTTGATCATTCTGGTGGCCTCCTCTCCAACAGCTCTATTTCCTTCTTGTGCTGAGGACTCCAGAGCACAAGACTCCAGATGGGGTATCACCAGAGTAGAGCAGTGGAGCAATTCCTTCTCTCCACCTGCAGCCCATGGCTTTGCTGCTGCAGCCCAGGACACAGTTGGCTTCTGGGCTGTGAGAGCACACCCTTGGCTCATGATAGAAGAGCCATCTTGAGACACCACTGTGAATTGGTCAGCAGGCTTTAAATAGAAAGAGTACAAAAGCTGCTTAGATGACACTAAGACTGGGATGGAGGCAGCACCAAAATCCCTCCGTGTGTTCAAATTTTTAACATTTTTTTGGGATCAATTCCCCAGCTGTCTGCTCCAAGGGTTGCACTGATAAATCCCAGATCATCTGGCAAAATCCTTTCTTCCTTCTGAGAGATACCTGAAAGTAACCCAAAAGTAGTTCTTCCCTCGAGTAAACATCTTTAACTTATTTATACCTTATTGTAAACAGAGATTTTATGGAATACCAACAGACCAGTAGGGTTAATGAACATACCCACAGTTTTATGGGTCATTAAAACCAAGAAAATAAATGCTATTTGGACTAGATGATCTAAAAGGTGCCTTCCAACCCTAGGCAACACTATCTCTGAGATCAGAGTTTGGGCTACTGCTTACACAGAAACCTAAAGCAACAAATTATTAGGCGAGTGCTTGATTGGGTCAGAGAATGTACATTTTATCCCCATTTCAGGAGGTCCCTGCCAGGTCTTATATTTTAGGGGAATTTTTTTAAACATGAGCAAAAGAGGCACATAAAGCTGCAGGGGCACATTCAGAAGCGTTTTGAAGCAGACAAAATTTAGGTACCTTATAAAAAAAAATTCCAAAAAAAAGAGGAGAAAAAAATAAAAAGGCTAAACATTTCTTGTTTCTGGGTCAACGGCGAGCATGACCTCTGACATCCCAGCTATAGATCTCCTATGTGGGCAAATTACTTACACTGCAATACTTCATAACCCACAGGAGCTCCCAGTGTCCCATCAGGAGGTACAAATAGGAGAGGGGGTCACTCTTGCCATGGTTTTGATTGGGATGGAAATGAGCCTCTGCGGGAAGCCTGGCTTAAGCCTTTTAAACTGGGCACCAGGGCTGAGTTTTAGAATGAAGGAGATAACGTCTCTGCTTTGTTGCTTTAGGAGCTAGAATGGTAGGAGTCACCGCAAACATTCAATGGAGATTTATTATTTTTTCAAAGAATCAGAAATACTTGATATGAGAAGGAAAACAGGTCAGTTCTCCCTCCATCTCTGTTTTGGTGGAGCGATTCTTGCTGCAATTGAATTCACTATTTTGCTCAGAGTCATGAACAAACAGCTGAAGTCTTAAATACATAAAATAATTAAAATCTTATGTGAAATGAGAAAAAAAAATCCAATTAGAATAGCAGCTTAGCTAAATATTTTTCAAAGAATCAAAAATACTTGATGTGAGAAGGAAAACAGGCCAGATGTCCCTCTATCTCTGGTTTGGTGGAGCGATTCTTGCTCTAGCTGAATTCACTATTTTTATTACAGAGTCTTAAATATATAAATAATAAATATAAATAAATATATGTAAAATATATAAATAAATATAAATATAAATAAAATGTGCTGTGCAATGAAGAAAAAACCCTCTAATTAGAATAGCAGTTTGTCTAGGTATGTCCAATTCATATCAATGCATACTGCCACCAAGTTACAAAGCATCTTCCAACTTTTAGATATTTAATTAATTAAAAACAAGCAAACTTAAAAAGGCAAGTAGAAGGTCACATTTTAAATAGAAGAGAGACACAGTTGCTCTAATTTATTGACTTTTCTGCATTTAATCATGTGCAACTATAACCCCAGCACATTTCAGCCCATGACAGAGTCAGAAATGCCATGTTTCCATTTGGAATAATTCTCCCTCATACCTGAAATTGCATTAACCCTTAGTATTTGTCCTTTCAAATTTGTCCTTTAGGAACCACTCTCAATCATGAACAATTAATAAATACCACCCTAAGTCACCAATAATTAATAGAGACGTCAATGTCTAGTACTGCAGCCCACTCAGAGGGATAATCAGAAGGAAATCATGGGACAACTGCCTGAGACTCAGAAGCACTTCACTCAAAAAGTTAGGGTATAATAAAAAATAAACAAATCTTCATCTTTTTTGTTATTTTAACACCTAGTATGTGTTTTAGGCTGTTAGAACACTAACAAAGTCAACTCTATCCATAGTAAGCACATCAGTGTTGATCGACTCCTTTATTCCAGCTGAAAACCTCACAAGATTTGGCCATAATCATATAACCATAGGATGGGAAGGGCCCTTCCAAGGTCACCCAGTGCCACCCCCTGAAGTGACAGGGACATCCTGCAGTAGATGAGCTTGCTCACAGCCTCAGCAAGCCTGGCCTTGGATGTCTCCAGGCTTGATGGGGCCTCCACTACCTCTCTGAGCAGCCTGACTCAGTGTCTCCCCACCCTTATGGGCAAGAACTTCTTCCTCATGTCTCATCTAACCCTGCCTGCTCTTGTTTCAAACCTTGCTCAGACCCATTAAAGAGTCTTCCACCATCTTGTAGCTCCTTCAGGCATTGTGAGGCCACTGTGAGGTCTACTTGGAGTTTCCCCTTCCCCAGCCTCAACAGCACCAGCTCTCTCAGCCTGTCCTCACAACAAAGGTTCTCCAGCCCTTCCATCATCCTTGTGGCCTCATCTGGCCCCTCTCCAATAGATCCAGTAGGAAACAGACTGAGACATTTAAAGTTGTCTTTTCATGCCATAGTTTGTGTTAATTTGGGAAGGACACAGCAATTACTTAGACATTTTTAGGAAGAGTAGAAAACGTAGCCACCTAAAAATAGTCCTCAGAGAAGACAAACACCTTTCTAATGACCACATTTCCACTCTGAGAATTAAAAAAGGTTACTTTTTCACAGGAAGATCTCATTTCATTTAATTTTTCCTCTTCACTAGCTCCATTCATCTCCCTCCAGTTACTGCTGACGGCTGAGATAGTTTCTTTGATTTGCCCACCCAACTTCTGCCACTTTAAAGGAAAAAAAAAAACACCAAATCCACTGACTAAAACTAATTGTGGCAGTCAAATTGCATTAGAAAACATCTGTTGCACCTATCCAAAAATTCTTCTCAAGGGAAGTGTATCAAAATGCTCTGATTGCTTGCTTTTGGACCAAATCCTGGAGGATTAACGTGACTTTTCACAGCTCCAGAAATTCCCCTGGAGCTCATTCCACTTCCTAATGCTAGAAACACACTCAGCAATTAAAAAGTTATGAGAATGAAGCGAAAAACAGCTTTGAAAGTCTCCAGGTAACACCTGTTTAAATGCTTTCTCTCCACTTGTAAAATCATAGTTATATGATAACAACTGCCCTTAGTGAATTACAACACTGCACGTCAGAAAATAGAAAGAATAAAAATTAGAGTGCAGTGGGTTTAGTAACAGATATTTAGCTAAAAAATTATCATACAGAGCAAGGCAGTAAGTTTTGTGTCCCAACACAAGAAGGACATTGAGCGATTGGAGCAGGTCCAGAGGAGGCCACCAAGATGTTGAGAGGGCTCGAGCACCTCCCTTCTGAGGACAGGCTGAAGGAGTTGGGGTTGTTCAGCCAGGAGAAGAGAAGGCTCACGTGTGACCTTACAGTAGCTTCTCAATACCTGAAGGAAGGGGGCTACAGAAAGGCTGGGGTAGGACTTTTGAATAGGGTCCAAGATGGCAGGACTAGGGGGAATGGATGCAACTTGGAAGAAGGGAGGTTTAAGCTGGAGATGAGAAGTCCTTTGTTGTGAAGGTGGTGAGACACCAGAAGAGGCTGCCCAGATAGGTTGTGGATACCCCTCAATCCCTGGAGGTGTTAAAGGCCAGGTTGGATAAGGCATTGAAGAACCTGGTCTAGTGGGAGGTTCCCTGCCCATGGTAGGAGGAACTAGATGATCTTGAAAGTCACTTCCAACCCAAACCACTCTATGATTCTATGAATTCAGTGGTTTAAGAAGGAAAAAAAAAACATAATAAAAACTGTAAAATGGTACATTTGCCTATACTGATTTTAATTCAAAATTGTCAGAATAAAATGAATATGGTGATCTGATTCCCCACTGCAAAAAAATATTAGTCCTTCAGAAAGAATTCTATTTGTTTTTCACATAAGCTTCTGCCTTGCTCATCATCCTGACATAATTTTTTCCCTCCTTTTACCTACTTCCTTCTCTTCCTTTATTCCTCCATTTGGAAGTTCTGAGAAGTAAACAGAGCACTTTTAGATGACAAAATATTTTGCAAAAAAGTGAGAGAATAGCGTAAAGAAGCAGGGAAGGGAGGAGAAAAGAAAGAGAGATGAGAGAAAAGAAAGAGAGAGGAGAGAAAAGAGAAAAAATAAAAAGGGGGGGGAAAAAAGGAAATGGGAAATAAACCTTAGGAGGGCAAATAACTTTCCTACAAAGAAGATATACGCCTTACAAAAGGGCAGCCTGCAGAGGTGGAGTTATTATAGCAGAACATTTTTCTTCTCCAAGCTTCTCAAAGTATCTAGGCTCAAATGGGATACATGTCTGTGTGATTCATGTAGTATTTTTTCCAGGTTGGAGGAGATCATTCAAACCATGGAGTCCAGACCAGGGCACGGCCCAGGTTAAGAGGGACCTTTGAGCTCTTGGAATCCAACCATCAACCCAGCTCTGACAGAACCAGCCCTAAACCATCTCTCTGAGCTCTGTGTCTGCCCAGCTCTTATATATCTCAAAGCATGACTCAAGAATTGCTACCAGATGATTTATAAAACTAGAAAAAGCCATGTCAGAAGAAACAACATGAGCCAAACACACTGAGTTACAGCCCTCTTCAGTCCGGAGTCCTAGCCAGCTTTCCAGGGATGGAGCTCCTCAGCCCAGAGCAACATGTGAGAGAAAACACAGATTTATGACTTTCCTTCTTCTGTCTCACATCCCTCAGTAACACTGAGGATTTATTTTAGGGCTTCTGTGGTGGGGTTGATGCTTCTCCAAGGACGGCTTGATTAACTGTTGGAGCTGGGCTTTGCTCTCCCTCAGGAGAGCCCCGCTCTCAGGAGGTCACGGATGGTTTTTAGGTTTGTTTTTTTTTTTTCTCCCTTGTCTGAAACCCCAAACTGCAGATGTCAGTGAGGATGAAGGGAATGCCTGCAGCTGGCACGCCTGCCCCTCTGTATGGTTTCAGTCAGGATCCCTCTATACATTCCGTAAATGCTTTCCAAATCGCTTCCCATTAAACAAAGCCTCGTGTGCTGGGGGCTGCAAGAGCACTTTTCTTCCCATCAAGGCACTTTCCAAAGGGGGATGTGTTTCCCCCCCCCTCCTAAACACTCCGTGGAAGACAAAGCCCCAGTTTTCTTCTCCTAGTAANAGTTTAATAAAATGTGTCTCGCCCCTGTTCTGGAATGCCAGGCTTTAAAAATTATTATTATTATTAATATTATTATTATTAATTTTTATTTCCCATCTTCTTTCCTGACCAAGTTTTCAGAGTCCTGCTTTATCACTGCAAGGAGTGAAAACACCAGAACTTCCACTAAATCACAGCTCAGAGGAGACAAAGATGCTGGAGGAAGTATTCTAAAAATAAAGATTTTTCTCCCCTCTGGCTCATATTAGGCTCATATAGAAAATTAATTAAAAAAAAATTATGTTATTAGTAGAGTAATTAATAACAAATAAAGAGAATGAAAGCATTTTTTAGCTTTGTACTACCCAGGCAGCTAAATTTTATCTTGATGTAAAATCATCTTAATGTAGCAAATTTAAGAAATTTAAATGTGATAAAATGTAGTAAATTTTCTTCAACAAAAATTGACACCGACATGCTGCAGAACTACCAGTTCTAAAAGTAACTTAGTAAAAAAAATAATGAAATGAGAAGAAATTAAAGAGGGTAGATTTAGATTAGAAATTCAGAAGAAACCCTTTGCTGTGAGGGGGGTAAGCCCCTGGCCCAGGTTGCCCAGAGAAGCTGTGGCTGCCCCAGCCCTGGAGGGGTACATGGCCAGGTTGGAC
>VZTY01019365.1:3136-27989 GCA_013400935.1 Turnix velox
AGCTAAAATGAGCAAATACCACTCATTTTTCCAAGTTTGAGCTGTGGCCAGGACAAGTTTCTCTGCTAGGATCTGTGGGGATGGGAGATATTATAAAGGGTGGGTCTGAGGGAAGATGCAACACCCTGCAGAGACCAGCTAAAATGAGCAAATACCACTCATTTTTCCAAGTTTGAGCTAAAACCTGCTTTGTGATTTTGTGGTCGGGACAAGTTTCTCTGCAAGGATCTATGGGGATGGGAGATATTATAAAGGATGGGTCCAAGGAAAGGTGAAACACCCTGCAGATGTCACCATCTTCTTGTACTCTTCCAGCACCTCAGCCTCTCCACTAAAGAGCTTCTCTAACTGAGCTCTCTGTGCTGTTAGGAAGGTGGAGTTTTTAATGTCCAAAGTGAATTTTCCTTAGTGCAATTTAAGCCCATTACTTTTAGTTGTGCTAATGCACATGGAATACAGTTTCCTCCTTTCTTCCATGCAGCAGATTGTTATGTATTTGAAGACTGTTTTTATGACCCCACTCAGTCTGTTCTTAACACCAAACAATTTGTCCAACATGTATAAGGCCTGATTTTCAGAAGTGTTGAGCTCCTGCCATTCCCATTGCTTTTATTCAAGTGATTGAGAGGGAAAGAACTCCAGTATGTTTCATGATCAAGCTGTATTGTCTGCTGCCCTTTAAATACTGATAGGTATGAAGGCTATGAGTGCTGTTTATAGCTGTACTTGTGTATTCTTTTCTTTGCAGTAATAATGTATTTACTGGTCCTTTGACCAGTCTTCTGAGAGCAGCTTCACAAAAAGGGCAGATTTGAGTGGAAATTTGACTACCTTAGATGGTAAATCATTTGAAGTAATTTTCTTT
This sequence comes from Turnix velox, assembly GCA_013400935.1. Classification (NCBI taxonomy): domain Eukaryota; kingdom Metazoa; phylum Chordata; class Aves; order Charadriiformes; family Turnicidae; genus Turnix; species Turnix velox. The sequence goes on from VZTY01019365.1 coordinate 4,002, forward strand.
TTTTTTTCATGCAAAACATAAATTGGCCAATGGTTTTTTATTTGTTTAAATTATTTCTATGAATAGTGTCAAAACAGTGATTATTTATGATTGCTTTTTAGCTATCTGCTGTTGTTGGAACATACATACTTAAGAAGTGTGAATTCAAATCCTTTTTGATACCAAAAAGAGAGTGAAATTCCTTCCTATAATGGACTTATCATCTGGAGAAATGGTGACTTTTGTGCTTAGGGTACTGGAGCCAAGTTCCACTTGGCATCACTTGGAAGGATGCTTTTATGGAGAATATGCAACAAATTGTGATGCTGTTGTATTGCAGTAGTGTTCCAGGGGGGCTAGAAATAAATCCCACTGTACCTGGTCTTTGTCTCTCAATTTCCACTGTAAATACAGCTTCCTTTGTGTCTGTGTAGACCCTCATGTAATCACTCCTTCATGTTATCAGAGGCCAGTAGTACTATTGTAATGCAAGAAATAATAGCTCCATGTGTTGGTTCTTCTAAATGTAGGGTTATGTACTCTGCCTTTCTAAAGAAAAGAGTTTTTCAAATGTCTCGCTTTGTCCTCTTAGACACTCTCTAACAGCCTTAAAAAATAATTTCCTCACACAAGTCCAAGCAACATTTACAATTATAAAGTGAAAATAGCACCTCTAACTTTGGACTAACCTGTCATTGCTTCTTTTTTTTAAAAAAAGAAAAACCATAGAAGGGGAAGAGAGGGAGGGGAAAAAAAAAGGAAGCTTTAAAGGTATTTCTGTGAGAAATTGAATGGCTTTTTCTTATCCAGCCATGTCCTTTATTCTTAAACATTAGATTTCATCAAACTGCAGCAAATTATACAAATTATGATGGACATTAAAAAATACAGAGACCATAAAGTGTGAATAGATAACTTTCCTACAATCTTCTGAAATGGTAAAGCAAAATAACACTGAATTCTACTCTTGACAATAAAGCTGAAGTAGTGTCTTATGGTATATAAATGGTAGTAAGCCATAACATGCAAAAGATGGACACACACAATGATTTTATACCTAGCCAGATTATTTTCCTGTAAACACCTACATCTAATTATCCTGACATCTACCTTCCCCTCCTCCATGGGCTTGAGAATTCATCTGTGCTATGTGCATACTGCAAACCCTGACCTCCTTCTCCTTCCAGTCACACTCTAAATCTTCCATTGCTCAGCCAATGGGTGAAAAAATTAAAATAAAATCATTATCATCTGTATTGATGGAAGGATATCCTGCCATTAGGGCCTGCCTGACTTTGGTTGACATGAGCCCATCCATTGCTGCTCTGTGAGTACAGTAGATTTTCCAGGCCATCCTGTTTCTCTGCTGCACAAAGCAAGGTCTTTAATTATAAATGGGAAACAGTAACAACAAATATTAAGATGGCTAAAGGGTCCCTTAAAATCAAAAGGGTAAATAATGTGATAAATTTTAAATCCATATTGGAAAACTGGCTTATTGCATGCACAAAATAGGTAGGTGTAGTATAAAACTACACATGTTTGCTTTTTGATTGCTGGCCTGAGTGGGCATCAGCAACCTCAGCAAGAAAGTACGTGTCTTTATTGCTTGGGGGATGGATACACTATCTACAAGAAGTCTTTTCTCAGCAAAGAAGCTTTAGTTTATGCATGATATCCATTGTCTTGAGGGTTAGTTCTGACGGTCTGAGAACCATAGTCAACCAGGCACAGGCAGAGAACCCTCAACTCATTGCATCTCAACAGTCAGCACTGGTGCCAAAACCAAAGGCTGTCCTGAGCCTACACCTGTCATCTGAAGCATTGTCCTTACCAAATGTAGCCTTTGGATTCTGTCCTGAAAGCCTACACTTTTTTTCAGTTTAATTAAACAAACTGGTTGAGAAAGTCATGAATGAAGAACAACCATTGTCCTAATCACAACCAAACAGCCTCACACAGAGATAGTGTCAAACAGAGACACATTTCTCAGCCATCAAGTCCTCAGCAAAAGGTATCAAACTATTTACTGAGGCAAATCTTTTGGCCAAAAGCATTCATGAATAGCTTCATTCTTTTGGTTGGAGACATAACTGCAATCCCTTAATGAAACTGCAATTCAAGGAAGCTAATTTGTACTCTAATTATATATTAGTCTGGGCTGAAAGGTTTCTGGACAGAAAAAGGTTCTCTTCAGGCAATCTTTTATTCTGCTTATTGTATTTACTTAACAAAGGACAGTCAGCTTTTAGTGTGATTTCTCATAATAGAATTGAGCTGTAGTGTTACCTAACTAAGGGCAAACATCTGCAGTCATTTTGATGGATTCTGGTAACAGCCTTTAACAAAAGGAAGGATTATTTGCAAATGGAGGAAGAACAGGGCCAAAAAGCTAGCAGATGGGCTGCTGAAAAAAAAGTTTAAAAGCTCTTCACCTCCAAACCAGTGGTAGATTAACAGCTGTGTAATTTAAAATAATTCAGAGAAATATTTTCTCACCCATAAAGAAACCCCCCAAGGAAATAATTTTTTCCTGTGTCACTTGAAAAAATACATTCTTAGTGTGGTTTTCATGCTTCAGCCACAGGTTGTGAGTCTGCAGTTGTTCACAATGGGCAGAATTCAGAGCATTCTGAGGCTTTCTAAATGGAAGAGTATTTTAGGGAAGCAACTAAGTCCTTCAAAGCTATGAATCACCTTTGTAAGGTATATTTCTCCTCTGCTACCTTAAGTAGACACTGCATTAATGTTGCTCCCCAGCAGAGTACCTATAGTTTGTGAGGAGGAATCCAGCCTGAAATAACTAAAAGGCAAACTGAAAAAAACAGTTCACAAACTAAATAGTTATACATTCCTGTTTCTTTCTATTTTAACACCCAGTTCTCCTGTAGGTAAATCCTAAACCTAATTTTGAGCTGATATAAGTCAGTATCAGTTCCCATTTTGCTGAATCTGTCCTGCTTTCTCATGTAGAGGCTGATTGTGACACTGGAAGTAAATGTCTGTGCTATCTACTGTCTCAGGATAAGCAGAAATTGCAGATGGAATATGCTGGACTTATTAGGAATGTGCATAAGAAGGATTTTAAATAGAATTAATACTGTTTGTGTAACAGCTTCCTGTGCACACCATGAAGGTTTTCCAAAAAACAAATAATTTTCTAGAATTAGAAGATGTAAGTTTGTGCATCACCAACAATTGAGCTTTGTCTGAGAGTTCTGGTTCAACCTCTATCAGGTAGAGGAAACAAGGGGAAGTGAGTTGATGGTCTCCTCCATTGGAACAGTTCTGATGTGAATTTTGGTGGGACAATAGAGACAGGGAAAACAGAAAGGATACAAACTTGATGAGTTGTTTTCACCTGAGGAAAAGTGCAGCCTAGATCAGAATGCTCTGACTAAACACTCATTTTATATGTGTCCTCTTTTTTCTGTTCTTTTCTAGAAAAAGTAAGCATCCTGTCAACCTTCATAGCACCCTTCAAGTACCTGAGTCCAGGCACAACCACCATGGAGGATGAAGACAATTTAAGTAAGCAGTCTTTTTTCTTTATTCTGAATAATAAAGACAAAGGCCTTGTATTGCAGGACAATTTTAGAAAGGAGATGGATTTGCAAAAACTGGCAGCCCATAACCCACTCCTGATGTAAAAGGCAAAAAGGAGTTCTGTACAATCAGGTTTACAGGACTGTGGAGCAATTTATCCTTTCCTGTTGAATTTTTTTTGTGCTTTTCTCACAATTACTATATGACAGGATATTTTGGAGTAGCATCTTTTCCCTAGTTTATATTTCCTTGCTTGCAAAAGCCCTTATGCAGGAAAAAGGACTGCAGGAACAAGCCCTCTACTTGAAAAACTCTTTACTCCTTTTACTTTTGTGGCATGACCTGTAGGAGGGAGACAATCCAATTGAGGAGAAGTGATCTAACCAGGCATTAATGAACCAGATGTATCCCAAAAATTAGCTATTGGATTCTCTTGGGNTTCCTGTTGAATTTTTTTTGTGTTTTTCTCACAATTACTATATGACAAGATATTTTGGGGTAGCATCTTTTCCCTAGTTTATATTTCCTTGCTTGCAAAAGCCCTTATGCAGGAAAAAGGACTGCAGGAACAAGCCCTCTACTTGAAAAACTCTTTACTCCTTTTACTTTTGTGGCATGACCTGTAGGAGGGAGACAATCCAATTGAGGAGAAGTGATCTAACCAGGCATTAATGAACCAGATGTATCCCAAAAATTAGCTATTGGATTCTCTTGGGTCCTTACACCTGAACAAAATCACTGATACTCCCTATACCTGGGGTTGCAGAGCTGGAGGGAAGTGCTGAGGGTTTTCAAGGGGTTGTGAAGTCTTCAAAACACTAAGAGAAGTCTGGGAGGATGCAGTTAGCATTGAATAACCCTCAGTAAGCCCCACTTATCAACAGGAGCAATTATTGTGTGTTAGCCAGCACAATTTAAAAATGTGCTTGTAATGTATCTTGAGTCAATAAAAGAAAGGAGAGAAGCTATCTTAACCAAATGAGCAATTCTTTGGAGCTTTAGTATCACCTACCATATGGGTTTCTTTCCCAGACAGACACAGACTAACATGTTGCCCTATTAAAGGCAACAGTGGGTGGGAGGAATAGGCTTTTTTTTACCCCATTTCTGCTAATCTTCCTTGGTTTGATGGAGGTGTAGTGCAGCCCCAGGGGAAACAGGGGTGAAGGAGTGAGGTACCACAGCCCTCTGCTTTCTGCTACTGAGGAGCATATGGACATCACACCCTTCTGCTGCAAGAGGTTTTAACATATCTTACCAAAGGCAAAAGAAAAAAAAAAAAATTAAAATCCTGGGATATTTAAAATTGATCCCAGACAGGCTACATTTTCAGGAAGAGATAAGAAAACACACAGGAAATGTACTATGCACGTGATGAGCTTGTGCAGGCACCTCCTGGGTGATGTTTCCCAAATGTACTACTTAGTTATTCTTAGGTAAAATCCTGTACTTTTTTGCACTGGTAATGCTTCTCTTCCCAGTGTGGTGTTACACACCAAGTCACAGAATCACAGAATGTCAGGGACTGGAAGGGACCTTGAAAGATCATCTATTCCAATGGTATTATTTCAAGCAGCTTGAAACCTGTGTGCTGGTAGGGAGGATTTAACAGCCATATACACATCATGGCAGAATTCCCTTAAATAGATTTCTTTTGTGGACATTTAAAAGTAGATCTGTGTAATTTCTGCAGCAAGTTTAATATTGTGAACTCAAGAATACAAAGCTAAAAATCCCCAGCAGTTCCCAGTCCCAGTGGACTGATGAAGTTTATGAAAATGCCACCTTGCTTGCAGGAGAAAACTATCCTATGTTGCATTTGATGTAGTAGCTGATCTTGGACAAAGGTGCCTTAAGCTCCTCTATTCATACTTTTCACATTCAATTATGCTAGAAGGTCAATCCTAATCTCTGCCATCAAGGAAATGTAGATGGACAGCAAAAATGTACTCTATATAAGCAGGTCACACAGGGGTTAGGTAGTAAATGCAGAAGATAAAAATTAAGTCCTACCTGTATTGTTGGAAATTACATTGTCAGCAGTCTGGTGTTTACCAAACATTTGTGAAAAGAGTAACTTTCTTTGTCAGAGACATCAGTTGGATCAGAAGTTTGCTATACTATAGAGCCTGCAAATTCTTTCATTCAATATCTCAGCTTTTCTGTAATGTACTGCCCCTTGGAATTCAATAGTGAGGACACCAGCCAAAATGAAAATGCCACCTTCCACCTCTCTTTTCCCCTCCTCCCCTGGAAGTTGGCTTGGCAGCAGAATAACCTTCAACAGGAACAATATTATCTCTTCAAATGTAGCGTGGAGTATCGGATGGCTAGTTCTGCAGAGCCCTTATGACCCAGAGACAGAGGCAGTGTCATTATTAGTGATGCATTATAGTTCTGAAAAGCTCTTGATGATGCAGACTCTCTAGGTTAACTCTACTGTGCATAATGACCAAAAGGATAAAAACATGAAAGAGCAGACAGAAGACTGAGGAATAATGTATAAATAAATATATTTCACTGGCTGCTTTCCTCTCTCCCATCCAATTACTGGAATAAATAAAAGATTCTTGCTTGTGAAACTGCAAAAATCATTGAATAAAGTTACCCACTGAGATGTTACAGTGCAGAGGTATGGGGCTTTTTTAGAAATCTCATACAATAAATCAGAAACTATTGCCAAAGAACTGTAATATTTTTCTTTTCCCTTATTTTAAATCTCACTCCTCTTACAATTTTATCATTTTCCAACCTTCCATCCTGGAAGAATCATATTTTATTATCTTTATTTTTTCCAAATGTAGGGAATGTGCTTTAGGTACTCCAGAGCCAAGTTATTATGAGAGATAAGAGGACTGAAAATGATTCACAGTTTTGCATTTTCCCTGTGTGCATCTTCTGACTTCCCTCTTTCCTTTTACTGCTCTTCATTTCCAAAATTGCTTGTGATTGTTCTATTACAGCTGCTTACAGTATTTATCTTACATCGTTTGGTGTCATTTGCCTGCTTTGTCTGATTTTCACAATAGAAGTATATGTGCCACCATTAGAGAAGTAATCTTGTGTCTCCTACACAGAGGTCTCATAAAAGACACATTTCAAAGACCTCCTGTTTCAAAGATACCTCAAAGTATAAAGTAATTTATACTTTATACTCATTGCCCAGCTGCTGACAGGTGTCACAGAAGTCCATCAGGCTCCCAGACTTTCTGAGGCACTCAGTGAATTTAGGCCACCTCTAATTTACATGCCACGATGAATTTTTGTCCTCCTGCCACTCTTGCTCAGATCTGTGAAGAACTAAGCTGTTTCCTGGTGTTTCAGCATCAGTTCCTCTAGAAATCTGACTGTCTGTAAGGATATATTCATGGATTTCCTTCACTGTGACAGGCTTGTCACCATCACAGTTGCCCAGTCTTGTCTGAACATCCTTGTTGACTGATCCCTGAAAGATTTACAGTTGCATCTCTGCTTTTTTTTTTTTTTCATACATCAAGGCAAACTCCCTGTTGGCCAGAACCTGCACTAGAAAATTTCATTAAAAAAAAAAAATTGTTTATTTTATGTCACCATGTTTTTATTTAACTGCTGTGATAGTGTGGGTGATTGCAGTGAGTTGCTAAGGTCACCCCTTCATGTTCACAAATCCATGGTTCTCTGACTATGAAAGAAAAAAAAACCAGCTGGAATAAGACAATAAGAATTATAAATACAAATAACCCCTTGAGTTTACCTATTCAGTGGTGCGTAATCAATACAAATTCTTTTCAAACTTGAATGTTGTATGAAGCAAGAGCTATCTCTCTTTTTCATGCTTCCTGACTACAATATCATTATGTACAATAATTGCCTCTGTAAAAGCCTATTAGGTAAGATGAGAGAGGAGGTGTGAAATAGAAAATCAGAAGTAAAAAAAAAAGTCTTAGTCTTAGAAATATTTCACTTTTATTTTTAGAAATGGGCTCAACCAAAGGTATTCTGAAGGGGGTGGAAGCAAGAGAAATGGTCACAGTGGGAAATGGCTGGCAAAATAAATACAGTAAAGTTGAGACTGGCATATACTTCCCCCTCAGATCAGAGCTTCCACAAATAGAGTAGGGAAGTCAATGAGAAAAGACCACATTATCCTTGTGTCGTAGTTAATCTGACCTTTTAAATGTCTTATTACTGGAGAGACTGGTTTAAAGATGTCACATTGTGTACAGCTGAGTGCCACATGATGAAACTTTATTACCTGTTGCTTTATCTATCCTTCCTCACCTGTTTCCATTCTCTCCCCTTAGTTTCAGAAAGTAAAAATTAGTTAGTCACTAAAACCTTAATTGTCAGTCCTTGTTCTGCCTCAGCAAAGCAGTGCAGGACATAACTGAGCAAGTCACTTTGGGGAGACACAGACACAGGCTGGAAGAGTAGTGTGAACCTAAAGTTTTTCAGGGAAGGGAGTCCTGCAAACAGGCAATTTTGCCATGATTTTGACCCCCATTCAAGCAGTGAGCTGCTTTCTGTGGAACAACTTTCATGAGTGCAGAGTTATTGCTGTTGTGGAAAAAAGATCTGAAACTCAATACAAGTCCAGCTCATCGGGTTATAAACGAGGTTTTTAATCATGATGGTTGGTTCCACATAATTTTCTGCAGGCTCCTGTGCATCTGTTACCCCAGCCTGAGACTGAGCTGCAGCAAGTCACACTTCCCAGCAGAAGCTCCTGAAGGCATAGGCAGCTCACCCCATTTATCCTAGCAGACAGGGTAGAGAGGAAAACAAATATGTCCATGGTCGTGCAGAAAGCTAGAGAACCATTTTCTGCCCTTTAAGGACCATCATCTCTGTGCCTGGGACTCATGCAGCTGGCAATGGTTTTGCATGACAACCCATGGGAAGGGCTCCATTGCAGAATGCTGGTTGGAATACTGCAGGCAGCCAGGCAGTCCTCTGCTCAGGAAGGGATCAGGTGTATTGCTCCAAGGTCTTGTCATTTCAGGGGTTGGTTACACTCATGTTTGCCTCCTCAACTTGCCTCTGTCTCCAGTAACACACTGAAGGATGTATCAGAGATGCAATACATTTAAACAAACTCATCAAAAATAATGGAAATAAGATGCTTACTTAGATAGCAGAACATTTTCTTTCTCATTCAGGATATCAGTGAGATGAATCCCTGTTCTCACCTGCTGTAGCAAAGAGTGATGCCTTGTAACATGGGCATCCCACAGGCATAGTTCAGAGCAATGCATGACTTGCTGGCTCAGCAGCAACAGCCTGCTCCCTCCACAGTTCTCCACCCTCATTTTATTCTCTTCCTGGAACTCCTGGCAGTCATTCTCTCCCATTGCTTTTCTTTGACATAGATCATTCTTTACATCAGTAATTAACATCATGATACTCTGGTTTTCCTAGTCACATTTAAACTTTTTAGAAATTTTTGCAATATTAGTTGTTGCTGATGCAGGAGTTAAAAGTATCTGCAATTGAATTTGACAGAAAGACACTCATTTAATAATCTGGAATCTGAATCCAGAGCAAATTACTGTTTCAACTGCTAGGAAGATCTATCAGATCATTTCTTAGGCTGGATTCACCACAAGAGTCTGTGGTGTGAGCAGAGTCCATCAATGTATTCATTGCAAATAAATGATTCAATGTGTTTGCCCATTTTTCTGCTTGTGAACCTTTTGTGAATAACTGCTGATTTCTAATAATTTGTCTGTGAGCTTTCATCCACACGGATTATAGAGCAAATCTCAGCCTTGGGGAACTTTGCAAACTATTTGCTTTTTACTCATAATTATCCCATGTGAACACAGTAGTTCATTTAAGTCAGATGGAATCAGTTATACTCCATCTTTGAATGATGTAACTTTTTTAAAACAGGAGGCTAGTGACTAATAGAAGTAAAACTTCATGGCAGGGGGGCTGGAACTAGATGATCTTTAAGGTCCCTTCTAACCCAAACCGTTCTATGAGTCTATGATTCATGGACAAGTAAGTATTCAGGACATGCAGAAAATCTGTGCTATAAATAAGAAACCAACCATTATATAGGTATTTGAGGAACGCCCTCTCCCCCTCAAAAGGGCTGAGCAAGGATATCTGTCATTAAGGTTTTTCCTCTTTTTTGCCTATTCTGCCAGCCCTAGGCATAATGTCAACTGCTGTGATGACAACTGTAATGTGAGGTTTATTCTTTCTTCACTGACAGGTACCAGCAGTGCAGAAGTAAAGGAAAATCGAAACGTTGGCAACCTGGAGGATCATCCAGTATCTCCTAATGAGAGGGCACGTGTGGGAACACCGAGCAGTAAAAGAAAAAGACCCTTAGAGGAAGGCAATAATGGTCATTTCTGCAAACTCCAGCTCATCTGGAAGAAGGTCTCATGGTCGGTGACGCCAAAGAACGCTCTGGTTCAGCTACATGAACTTAAACCAGGTTTACAATACAAAATGGTTTCCCAGACAGGTCCAGTCCATGCTCCAGTCTTTGCTGTTGCTGTGGAAGTGAATGGCCTGACGTTTGAAGGCACAGGACCCACGAAAAAGAAAGCCAAAATGCGCGCTGCCGAGCTGGCTCTCAAGTCCTTTGTTCAGTTCCCCAATGCCTGCCAGGCTCACTTGGCCATGGGCAACTGCATCAACCCATCCACAGACTTTACTTCTGACCAGGCAGACTTTCCTGATACTCTGTTCAAGGAGTTTGAGCCCTCCACACACAGCGAGGACTTCTCAGTCTATAACCCCGTTAATAACGAGTTGCTTTCCACCGCCTACAGACACGGGCGCTTGCTCTGCCACACGCTGGACTTAATGGGCCACGGGAAGCAAAACAAGCACAAGATGGCTTCCAAAGCTGAGAGTGAGAAGAACCCAGTGGTGCTGCTCAATGAGCTGCGGTCAGGGCTGAGGTACGTCTGCCTCTCAGAGACAGTGGAGAAGCAGCACATCAAGAGCTTCGTGATGGCGGTGCGAGTGGACGGGAGAACATTTGAAGGCTCAGGACGTAGCAAGAAGCTGGCCAAGGGGCAAGCAGCCCAGGCAGCCCTGCAGGCTCTCTTTAACATCCGCCTGCCCAGCCACATCCCCAGCAGGAGTAAATGTCACCATTTGCCACAGGTGAGAGCTGCTGGGTAGCCAGCACCACCCTGGAGGAAATCTTTAAATAAATGGGATTGGTATTTCTTAGTTGTTGTTGTTCTACCAGATGTTTGCTCTGATGCTATTTTGTGCTATGCCATAAAATAGCTCTTTTCTCATAGAAGCAAATTGGAAGAAGGGAGATTTAAACTAGAGAGAAGAAAGAAGTTCTTCACTGTGAGGGATTTAAGACACTGGAGAGGTTGTGGATGCCCTCTGCATCCCTGGAGGTGTTTAAGGCCAGGCTGGATGAGGCATTGAGCAACCTGGTCTAGTGGGAGATGTCCCTGTCCATGGCAGAGGGGTTGGAACTAGATGATCTTGAAGGTCCCTTCCAACCCAAACCATTCTATGAATCTATGACTCTATGGTTCTATGATTCTATGCAGACAAAATACTGAAAATCATATCCTGAAATTATTTTGGATTATTTTGGAGCATTTTGCATAGGAGGTGTAGATGAGAGGGCAGATTGTAGGGGGGAATACCAAAGATTCAATTTGCTAGAGAGAATGATAAAATTGACATAGGAAAAAAAAGAATTCAGATCATTTTGAAATATTGCATCTTCTTGACAGAAAGGAGCACGTAGACAAAGGGATGCCCTGTATCCTCCTTCTAGAGTTAATTTTTGATGAGGACAGCGCCAGTCAGAGGAGAAAGCAATGGCAAAGACTGTGCCTTGCTCAGAGCAATGTCTTCAAGCAGTTTTTCCACTAGAAAAGTTGAGGATTTTTCTTTATTATAGGTTTGCTTTTTGGCTTGGCTTTTGGGGGTTTTTTTTGTTGTTTCCAAATGTCCTCCAACAGCACGAGAGATAGTGAGATCTCTGAAGTTTTCCTGGAACAAATCTAGAGATTATGGCTGTATTGATACAGAAAATACAGACCTGAGGTACATACTGAGCACATCAAAATTTCATAGTTGGTCATATGCCAAAGGCTATCTTAGCATTACCCAGGCTCATGTCAGTTTTCTAAGTTCAAAGGAAGTGAGGATTTGCAGGCAGTGAGAAGCATTACATGGGTTTAAGTAATTTCTTGATTTGTTTGAGCTATCATAAAGGGTTTGATCCACCAGCACCAGGAGGTGATCTACTGCTACAAAGCTCCCTTTATGAAGGGAGCTGTTAATGTCCAGGATTTAATGCCAAGCACTGGGAGCACTAAGACTCGTTCTGCTGCTGGCTTGCTGTGAGACTCTAGGCAAGTCATTTAAATCCAATATGCTTGTAATAAAAATGAGCATATTATATGAAAGAACACTTCAAGATCCTTAAGTAGTGTGTAAATGCAAATTATTAGTAGCAATTCTCATTAACATTAGTGAAGATGTTCATTAGATGTTCAAAGGGTTTGACAGGGCATGAATCCCCTAGGTGAGATGATTCTAAGACCCATGAACTACATTTTTGTGACCTAGAAGTTTCCTTCCTTATGAAATGTGAGAAATTCTGGAATACAACACAATCCTCTATCTCTTCCTTTTAATTCCAATTTCTAAACTTTATGAATTGGTGAGATAATAAAATGGTAGTGATCTTCACAGAGTATCTTCACATGTATTTGTTAGAATACAAGATAACTAGCTCATTGATTGTAGGAGCAGGGAAGTGAGATGTGCTAAAGCAGCTTCACCTGTATTCTGAACATGTTGTATTATCCAGGAGTTTGTTTGTCTCTGTGGTCACCCTTTACAAAGAGTATTCCAGCTTTGCATTAGCTCTGTTCCTCATCCTCTTGTTGTTATCAGTGGTGTTAGGAGTCCAGAATTTGACTTTTTCTGACTACAGCATGCCCAGAGGTATAAAAATCTAAAACTCTTGGTAGTGCTGGTAGCCCAGTTGTGCTGAACTTAAGGATGTCACAACATTCAAGAAAGTGTCAAAAATGTTCAGACTGGCCTCCCATCCACTGACATTTCTACAAAGCTCATCAGGACTCTGAGAGAAGTTGAGCCTGGCCCTCAGGCATACCCTCAGACTGACAGCCACTTCTCCTACTGACCAAGGGAGAGTCAAAATAAAATGTCAAAAGAGGCACCACATCCTCCACTCTGCCCCAGTAGGTGCTGCCTACACAGGCTTCCTGAACCACCTGGGAATCCAGAGTGTAAATCCTGCCACCTTGATCTCTTCCAATTCTGATTCTCCTGCATTCAAGGAAATGCAAGAGTAGCAAAGCCAGAAACAGATGAATTCACTGGGGCAGCTGCCCTCTGACTTGCTTCTTCAACTGCCTCTCTTGCTCTTTACCTGCCAAGGCTGAAAACCCACCATGAAATTCTGGGGACTTTACAATAGTGGTTCTGAGTTAAAAGATTTTAGTCTCTGATTTTCATTGCTCTGATTCCAAAATGATGCCATAAAAATAAGCAGAAGCATATCATACTTATAGCAGGAAAAAATACTACTCTTGTAATATAAAGCAAAAATAATTGATATTTTGGCTTCTTTACAGCCCTCAACATCACTTTGATCCAATTCTGTTATTCTCATACTGATAGAGTGATGGCTGGGGAGCCTGAGCTCTTGGCCATCTATAGGGTGAATAGGAGGTAGCTGAGCTAACCCAAAACCAGCTGAAATGGCCACAAGATTTGTGTATCAATTTGCTCTTCTTGCTCAAACCAGAGATCTTATATGTGCTGTCCCACTAAAGTGCAAGATGAATACTACTGATGGCCTGTATCTGGTACATCATGTTGATCAGAGTAACCAAGGTAGAACTCTGGAGATCTTCTAAACTAATGGCAGAGATAGAGTGAGTCAGGAGATCAGAGATTATACCTGTGTGTCCTATGTAAAGTCATAAATACTGCTCCTTGTTTCTTAGCATGCTTGGTCTAAATTCACATTGTCCTTCAAATAATTTCTCATTTCTTCAGTTATCAGCTTTTATGGCAGTTTGACAACTGTTTCTCCCCATCTTGCAAGCAAATTTCCTTGTAATTCAACTAAGGAGTGTGAACACAGCCAGCCCAAAGGAGTCAGCTCTGAGATAAATCCATCCACAGGCTCCCAGGCTTTCTGAGTGCAGTCTCTTCATTTCAGGAGAACAAGGTGACTCCCAGCTGCATCTGACCAGTTTACAGATTGTTTTTCTAATCTTGTGGTCCTTCTAATCCATCTCACTCAGCCTAAACAGCATACTTACTGCTGTAGAGCAAAACCATTAATTAATGCTGCCATAACAAATTAGTAATAGAGGGGTACTTGGATTTCAAATGCACCTACATTAAAGAAGAATAGGTGTGAAAATCACATTCAGTCTGCTCTGAAATGGTTTAACACTGCTGCTGCTGGTTCATGCCTCCAGAGCAGCAGCTCTCAGTTTATTTATTTAAACAAAACTTCATTTTGTTTTGTGTGTGTCATCAAAAACAAGTAGGTTGGGTTTTTATTTTCCTTCAGCAAATAGGAATCCAGTAAAATGAATATGGTAAAAACTATTGATTTCTAGAAGCTTCAAAGCAATCTGAGTATCCCCATTGCACCTGGTGTCTTTACCTGAGCTGGTCAAGGATTTTTTCCAGCTGACTTCAGTGTCACCTTGATGAGCAGTGTCACGGGAAGAACAGCCACTACACCCCACTCTTCTCATCCACTTCCCTTCAGAAGCCTGTCTCTATTGTAAAGCTGATTCATTTTCAGCCATATCAAGTCTTCCTGCCTCCTCCTTCACTTTATTTCACTTCTCTGCTCTTTTCTGCTTCCTTGAAGCCACAGCCTCTCTCCTGGGTCACCATTAAGCTGGGGCAGAGGTTGTCAGTGATAGATTTGACTCCAGTGGGAAGAGGGACACTACACAGAGCTGCCATTGAGCTTCAAGAAGCTGTTCTAACATGCTAGTATGAAGAGCTTTTTCTGGTCAAGTGACTAGGTGCACATCTTTATAGCAGATTCCATTTTCTCCTGCATGAATAGAAGCAGCTGATGAGTGTGTGTGTAGCTCCTGACAGTGAGATGCAAGAGGGGAAATGCTGGGGACCACAGAGATGCCTGTGCAGTAGAAATAATGTTAGATTTTCATCATCTATTTCTGACTCTGTAGGTGGGGAAACTTGCTTTTTATAATCAGAGCAACGGGCAGTCAAGACATTTATAGGATTACATTTTCCTAAGCAAAACAATGTCAAAAGAACCAATTTAGAGACACAGCATTAGTGCTCTGGATGCTGTTATTATTATTCAGGCTGCTAATAAGATTGCAGTCACTTCTAGGCTCACAGTTGAGGAACCAGGACCACCTCCTTACCCCCTTACAAGTCCTACATAAAAGATGATTATTGCCGCAGAGAGATTACAACTGGAGTCTTAGATGAACAAATTACCATGATTTAATGTATATAATCCGTGCAAGATCAAAGGGAGATGCAGAAGACCTGCCAACATGAAATCATGGGAAACAAATTAACAGGGTAGAAAGGGCCCTGGTTGCCTGCTCTCACAGCATCAGCATGTATGTGTGGATACATTAAGGGATTTGCACATGAAAACCAGTCATTACTGCAAAATAGCAGATTGCTTTGCATCAGCTGGGCTGTGGGAATGCTCCGGTGATCTGCTGCAGAAGGAAGAAGTGTCTGAGTCGAGGTATCTGTTTGCACCCTCTATCCCTCTCTCTGTTTTGCTCCTCAGTTGCTGTTCCCTGCTACTCCTTTCTTCCACCCCATCATACATAACACCAGCAGGATCCCCAAAAGATTCCCCTGCACTTGGCTTTAAGTCCTACATTCCTCAGTGTTCACTGCCTTCAGAGCATTAGGTATGCTAAACCTAGCTCTGCTGACAGAGATGTTAAAGTATAAATATACCACTCACCTAATTACTGATACTTAGGAGAGTTGTAATAATAGTGACAATTAGTTAGTGAATGGCTGGTTTGCATTAACATAAATGAAAAAATAATTTTAATATCCTCATGGGAAAAATATTAAGTCTGAAAGGCATTTTTTCCCAAGAGTATGTGTACTTATGTAATTTTAGCTTGTCAGCAATCCAAAACTCTTCTTCCTCTGGAAAAAAGGAAAAGTAAAAATAAGTAATTTTCTTCCCTAGACTGTGAAGAGTCCACCATGATTTTAGTGCATTTAGAGTGGGATGAATCTTGGTTATTCATCTTATTTGGCTGCTGGCTGCTCTTCTGGCATATATTTGCAAATGCTTCATACCACCCATATATCCACAGAACCAACATTCAGAACCTCATTTGGTTATTAAACATGGCTACTGAGACACAGCATGGACTTTGCTGAATTCTGATATTTACCATGATGAACCAGCCTTGCCTGTCTGGGAAGCTGATGATGTGGATCTGTTTTTGTGAGGAATTATTATTTGTGCAACCCATTAAGGTGACACAGTGTGTGCAGGACTCCAGCAAACAGCAGAGCTAGTTAGTACATGAAAGCTGAATCCCAGCCTGGTGTCATCCACACGTAAAACTTCCTGCTAAAGCAGACACTCACACAGCTGTCAGAGTTGCCTTTGTTGCTTTCTGGCTTTGTGAGTGAGCAAGGGACACTTCAAAAAGCTCCCAGCAAGCTGGACCTCATTAAAGCTCTCGCTTCATCCTGGACTTGCATCCTGACAGTGTTTATGATGCTTCATTATTATCTACTTAATACAAGCCATGATCATTCTGCTTCACTAAATGGAGCCATAATAAAAGAGCCCAGAGTGATTTTTTCTTTGGTCAAGTTCCATGAGAAGCCTTCTCTGTTTGAGCTGGAGTGTTACATTCATGCCAAAACCACATTCTTTCTCTATTTTTATCTGTAGTCACATCTAGGAAGGCTTAGTTATTTGAACAGATTTTTCCTTCTGTGTGCAGAAGCAGGTTCCTACCATTTATTTTACGATTACTACCTCCCTCTTGTGGTCCATGTGGCAGCCGTGTGGCAGGCACATCATCACACTGCGAGGGGACAGCTAATGACACAGAATGCCAGCACACCTTGGAAAGGTGCTCAGAACCTGCCATCTCCCCAGCAATGCTGCAGAGAAACCCAGTACCACATGCAGCAGAGGGACTGCTCCCTTCCTAACGATGTGCATCTTTGTCTCTTTTGTTTCATTGCATCCATCAGCCTTTAAATAGCACATTTGTATAGTAATTTTGGAGCAAGCCTGCCCTATGAAGACAGGCTGAAGGAGTTGGGGTTGTTCAGCCTGGAGAAGAGAAGGCTCAGGGGGGACCTCATTGTAACTTATCAGTACCTGAGGGGGTCCTATAGAAAGGCAGGGGAAGGAATTTTTAATATGATATCGGATGGGAGGACTAGCAACAACGGATGTAAGTTGGAAGAGGGTAGATTTAGACTTGACATAAGAAGGAAATTCTTCACAGTGAGGGTGGTGAAGCACTGGAACAGGTTGCCCAGAGAAGTTGTGGATGCCCCCTCTCTGGAGGTGTTTAAGGCCAGGCTGGACAAGGCACTGGGCAGCCTGATCTAGTGGGAGGTGTCCCTGCCTATGGCAGGGGGCTTGGAACAAAATGATCTTTGAGGACCCTTCCAACCCAAACTATTCTATGATTCTATGATTCCTTCTGCCTCTTTATCTCAGCAAAACTGCCTGTGCATACTGCAGGGTGAAAGGATTGTGTGCATTCTCATCCAAACACACAAACACAAAATAGTATGTTGTAAAATTCAATAGGTAAAACATATGTAGGGGTTAATGTCAGGATTGTTGAGAATTAATGGACAGAGCAGACTTTAGGCTTGTTATAATGGGTATGTGAGTTAGAAATTTATATGCTTAGACATTTATACATGTCTCAGAGAACTCACACTCTCTGAGAGAGTAAAATCCTTTGTTCATGTAGTGCTTTCTTTATGTGAGCATCTTACAAGTGAGTTTGGATGTCTAATGGGAGCAGAATTTGTCAGAACAAGGTTGGTTTTTTATTTCTTTTTTTGCATGATGTGAGCTTTTGTTATGATAAAATATTTTTTCCAAACTCCTGGGAAATAGAAATGGGAGATAAATACGCTTATTCACTGGGAAAATGGGTAAATTATCCATTTCCTCTCACCACAAAGTTTTATTTGATGAAAACAACCAATGTTGTCTGTGTCTCATGATACCTATCAGCTTCTTAGACCAATTTCTAAGGTAAATAAAATATTAATGTATCCACAAACCTTTCCTCCTCTACCTTTACTACTTCAATATTATCTTGAAACAAATTTATGTTGCCTTTTCATCCTTTCTAGTTTTCTATTGATAAGTCAGAGTTCACTGCCAAGCCAGCTAACTAGTGTTCCCTATTTCTCTTTTAAACTTCGTATGAAAGCACCAATACATGATTGCTGTTAATCTACACATCATCACATCTGCTGCAGACACCAGCCACCTAAATCAGATCTGTCAGGGGACAATGGTACCTTAAAATAAGAGCTACACTAAGATGTCACCCAAATGAGCCCATGCTACTGAAACCGCTCTGATTTGTTGTATAAATCCTTGTGTTTCCTCTCACCCTCTTTATCTAGTTCACCTTTAAAAACTGAAAGCAGAAAGAGTATATTCCTGAACAGCCAGATGAACAAAACAAACTTGTTTTGGTTTGTTCAGAGAAAAAGACTAAGCATCCCATGATTTCTAGTTACTTCTGTTCATGTCTTTTTATTGTTGAGTTCCTATTTTTAGGCCATCTTCTATCAACTGGGCACTATTACTCACAGAAATAATTACAATCAGGTCCTTTCCCTCCTCTGTGGGTCGCTGCTTTATTAGGTTAAACACAAGGAATAATGTGAGTCTCCAAGATCTTGTGGGGAGGGTGAAATCAGCAACACTGCCTTCATTTCTTTTTTAATAACTAGTTTTTATCCAAATCAACTCTTCCCCATACTCTTAAGGAATAACTCTCTCAGGGATATTGGAGAATAAAATCATTGCTCCAGACTCAGCTTCTTCTTATTCCATTCCCCTTAACACATGCACAGGTTATTCTAATCCTCAGTGCCTAATGACCCTTGTGCAGTCATAACACAGACAATCATTCATTGCAGCACCACAAATAAACTGTGAGGGCTTGGTTGTCCTGGTCATTGTCCAAGAGAGGTGTGGAAAGTGAATATGCTTGTTTAAACCTGATTCAGCTACCCAGAAATCCTCCAAGTCAGTGGCCATCAATGTGCAACACCAAAAAAAGCTGCCTGATCTAGTGGGAGGTGTCCCTGCCTATGACAGAGGGGTTGGAACTTGTTGATCTCTAAGGTCCCTTCCAACCTGAACTATTCTGTTTCTATTCCATGAGCTGACTCAAAAGAACCAGACGATACATATCAGAACCACACTGAAGCTTTTCTGAGTATCAGCCAGTCAGATGAAAATGGAAACAGATGATCATAGAGCTGTTAAAATTGCTTTATGAGCCAAAAGCTAACAGTTGCACTACTGGAAATAGCAGCTTGATTCACTCAAAATAGTGTCCTATAGTAATGCTTATAGAGGCTCATAACATGATAACATAGGGAGAAGATGAGCAGCCCACGAGGGTCACCATTCTGGAGAACACCTTCACAAATGCTAAAAGCAGTCATCAGCTCCTGCCCAAGAAAAACAAAGCCCCACCAAGTACATCCCTATGTATCATATGGAACATTGGACTTGCCATTCAGTACAAGGGTTTTGCTGTTCCCAGCCAGGACTGGGAGCAAGTTAAAAAAGTCGTATTTTCCTTCCTTTTAATTCACTCAAATTGCATTTTCTCCTTTCATGCTCAACTAAAGGCCACTAAGTTTTTTCTTCAATCCACAGAGGGAACTAAGGTTGTATCATTGCTGGTGCAGACCAGTTGCTGTGACTTTCCAGTTTGGACTCATGGTCATAGCACTGCTCTCTTCAAGCATGTCTTTGGTGCTTGATGACTTGGAGGAAATTCATCTCAGTGTAGATTGTATATAGAGTTATGTGGACATTATCACAGCAGCAGACACAAGTTCTTGAAGATTTCTTTGCCTTTTTTCTACTCATCTTCAAAAATGCACCTTCTTCTGTGCTGTAGCACATTCTGCTGATCATAATTCATACACATCTGCCTGGTTCTCTGGCAAGTGTCTCAGCATGGCTGGAGGAGTCTGTGGATTATGTTTTCCCTTCCTGTAGGTGCTGACTACTAAGCAGAGATGTCAAGACATCTTAAAAATTATTTCTTTGCTAAAAGAATACATCAATCATGTGAATTATTTTACTCAAATTCACAAAAAAAGAAGCTCTGAGAAGCAAAAACCACAATATGTTGCTATATGAACTGTCAAGTACAAATTGATTTTTTCCTTCCTCTTTTTCAGTTCAGGATATTTTTGTTCTCAGTGATAATAATCATGCTGATAGGAGCTGCCCTCTCCTTTTCCAAGGCAAAAACCTTCAGCTGCATTTTGACTTTGAGGTAAATCAAAGTTCCAGAGGGATGAGACTGCTGCTGTCATCACATTCTGGAGAACATGGATAGGAAGAAATAAAGAGCATTCCCCAAAACACTGACAAGCATAATTTTTCCTTTTAAATCATTTATTCATAAAAAAAGAGAGAAAGTAGCATCACTTTCAGACTTACTAGTCTTTGATGTAGATACTCTGAAATCTTTCCCTCTATGGATGACCAGAAGCACAAAATGAATGTAAATTTTCAGAAAATTATATTTTTGCCTGTATCTTTTCTTCAAAATCTGTGAACTTAGAGACATCTTAAACCCTTCCTTTCTCAAAATGAAAGGAGAAGAAAAGTCCAGCCTCTTTTATGTATCAAAAAGCCAGCAAACAAGCCCAAGTGTATAGTCCTTCTGGGCAGACTAACATTCTTGCTGTGCAGATGAGCTGAAATCAAGCAGATATCTGAGCAAAGCTTCCCTGTGGCAGAGCAGGAATGACTTGTGCAAATCCAAGGAATCTGATAGGGACCCCTTAGTAGCAGCAGGTCACTAGATAGGCACCAACAAGGCAGCAAGGGAAAGGAAGGGAAAAAAAAAAGAAAAAGGTTTCCAGTCTTCCTTTGACAGAAAATGATCTGAGCAAATGAAACACTCTTACTGAAATGATCTGCAGCCTGTTTTTTATTCCTCCCTTTCAGAATGTAGGATCCTGATGGGGAGATGGTGATGGGCAGTTTTTCTTTCCTAGAGGTGGCATCTGCTGCACAGGAGCAGGATGTGAAGGGAACTTGGTGAGGGCAGGAATAGGAGCTTAAAATACAGAATTTACTCCCCTGAGGGTGTGGGAAGAGTTTTTCAAGGTGGGGGGCAGAACTAATATATACCTCTGGTGAAAATAAGCCCAAAAACCCAAGTGTGACCAGCAAACTGTTAGAATTATAGCACTATCCTGAATCCTTACAGAGGTTTGTATAGGGAAACACTTTGATGGCAGCTGGAGATGTGTTTCCCTATCCTCTATATCCTGGGGTCTTATTTCTTTGGACATATACTGGCTAGCACTTGTAATTTTTAAAATACTTTTCTTTTTGTGGTTGTGAATAACTGAAGCAACATAAACTAAATATACTCTGATATTCATGGACATGAAGCCACAAAACAATGTGGGAAGCTAATACCTTTATTCCATATTTCCACAGGCATAAACCAGAGCAGAATTTGAACCTGTGGATTTATAGCAAATAAAATATCATATTTACCCTGGAATATGTAGCAGCTGTTTCTCATTCCATCCTGCAGCTGATAAACAGCTAATCTCCAGTTCAGGCCTCTCCATTTAAATAAGCTGAGTAAAAAGTTTAGCTATCTCTGACTGAACTACTTCAGCTGAATATCCTCAGTTCACTGCTTCTGGCCCCTATTAAATGCAATTCAGATAAAGTCTGTATTCTACTAGTATTTGTTTCTCTCTTGACACAGTTGATATCTGCTCCTGCTAAAAGCTTTCAGAGAGGAAGAAAGATCCACTGAAAAATACATTATTTAGTCAGCAGAACTAAGCCTCACTAATATTAGGATGGCAGAGGAATGTTTTCTGTGTTAACTGTTGACCAGCACGTTGCTCTCTATGGGCAGCTTCATCCCCATCATTAAATCTGACAATGTTGCAGAGCTGGGATTATAAAAAGAAAAAGGGGAGTACACAGCAAGGGCTGTGAGACACCTCCAATTTGCTGTTGCTCCTCTACTTTTGCTGCATGGAGCTGCTGGAGCTGCTGGCTCCATGCACTGGGCTATGGCCAGCAAGAGAACATCTCCCTATGCCCCAGAACTGTGGTGTGACCTCACACAACACAGCATCACCCACAGCTTCCAAAGTCATCAACTTTAATTCCCTTTCCTGGTTTCCATTTTCCCTTCTGTCCAGAGAAGGGCCACAAAGATGGTCAAAGCAATGGAGCACCTCTCCCATGTAGAGAAGTTGAAAAGTTAGGGTTGTCCACCCCAGAGAAGAGAAGGGTCCAGGGAGACCTGACTTAAAGGAACCTACAGGAAAGATGGGGAGTGTTCTTTATGAGGGATAGTGATATTACAGGGGGTAAATTTTAAACTGAAAGAGGAAATTTAGATAAGCTACTAGGAAGAAATACTTTACTGTGAGGGTGATGAGACACTGGAACAGGTTGCCCAGAGATGTTGTGGATGTCCCTTCCCTGGAAGTGTTCAATGCCAAGCTGGATGAGGCTTTGAACAACCTGATCCATTGGGAGGTGTCTCTGCCCCTGACAAGGGGGTTGGAACTAGGTGATCTTTCAGGCCCCTTCAAACTCAAACCATGATTCTATGACCAGTCTCCACTTTCCTAGTGCATTACCCAGGCAGGAGCTGCCTGGAGCTGGAATTAAGAAAGCTGCTATGAGAAAAATTCAGGAAAATTTTAGGTCAGATGTTCTGTGCCCTGTCCTTGTGATGATTGCTGGCATTAGGGCACATTAACACAATTGCACTTGCAGCAAATTAACAGTGATCTGTGCAGAGGCACAAAATCAAGTGCAATAATAATCCACATGTATGAAAAACAACACGATCACCACCTAATTAATTAATAACTGGTTACTGATTAAAAGGGGAGCATTAGGAGCTAAATGTATCCTTGACAACACTGATGGGATTGGTTTAGCACTGATTGTATTTTGCAATAAGACATATAAGTGCAAATAATTGCTTCCACTCTATCATGGAATTAGTTCCATGACAGTTCAGCTGATTAGTTCGAGGTTTTATCTGCGTTTTTGTAGCTGCAAGATCTGCTACCATTTAGCACCTTGCTTGCTGGTAGCAAAACACTCTTGTCTGTTTACATGTACTGCATGTAATGTAGCAGGAGAAGCAGAATCAATACTGTAGATATATACAGTACCTGCCTCACAAAGGTTACCCTGCTTGGAAAATAGCTGATGAAGACTTGGGGTAATGAGCTGAAACATCCTGAAAGTAATTCCTACCAGCACTAAAGACAATAATATAACTTCCCCTGACATGGGTAATCCTCCACAGACTGAGGGAAGCATCATTTTTTCTGCAAGAGAGTTTTGTGGTCCGCTGAGGGTTTGAGTGAGATATGGGATATACCTTACAAGTGAGGAACGACTCATAACTCAGGAGAGGTGGAAACTAAATGAAGTCACTGAGGTCGTTCTTATTTTATCACTGGGGAGAATACACCTTGTGCATCACTCAGCCTTTTCATACATTTAGGTACTGGAATAATTCTGGAGACAACAAATTGTTCATGGGTTTTTATCTTGTATTTTGTGAACAAAATGCCTTTTAAACTGCTGCAGAGGGACCATTTGCTGTGTTAGTCCAAGGCCAGGCTTCTTTACAGATTTTTTAATGAAAAACATGGGAATTCTGGGGTTCATGTAGGGCATGGAACTAGCAGATAATCTTTTTTTTTTTTCTCCTTTGGTACAGTTTTTGATGATACTATGGTACAGAAGCTTGAAAGGCCAATGAAACACTTAAAAAAGTTTGCCCATTCTTTTATCTCACTCTATGGCAGTAGCCATTGTGATGTGACTATTTCTGCAGAATACAGTCACCATTTGGGAATCTAAATTGGCATACTGGTTTCCATTGAAGCCACTGGCAGAAATTTGTTGGATCCAGGTTCCATATTAGAGCACCATATTTAGGGAATATTTGGAAAATGAAAGACTGAGACACTACAATTTAAAAACCACATTGATGTCCATTCTCAAGTAGTTGCCTGGTTTCCATTCATACCTTGAGGGACAAATCAATAAAGCATAATTGTCTCCTCCATTTATAGGGTGATGTTTGTTCTCAGCTTGAATCGAGAACTATTGAAAGGCCATATGAGGAAGATCTGAGTGTACATGTCAGGATCAATTTAGAGCTTAAATTGCTTATAATGGCTTTTTTT
>VZTY01019366.1:0-20263 GCA_013400935.1 Turnix velox
TCTCAACTCACTGCAGCTCCTTGAGGGAAGGACTTTCATTAGCAGTTTGTTACTAAATCATAAACTTAGCCCAAGGTGCCCACAACCATTCTGACTTCACTTTAAAAACACTCAGTGATAAAAGGAACACTTACTTCTCATTGAAGCTCACTACAACCACAGAGCTCACTAGAGATAAATTTGCAACCAAAGACTCAGCTGCTAGGACCCTTATCCACGTTCTAAGTGTCTCTCTGGACACAAAATGGAACAAGAAATAACCACAGTCTCATTAAAAAGCAGGTTCCTAAATCAACAGAATTAGGAGAGGGCAGACTTCAGCTAGTGAAGTGGAACTACTCTCCCAGGCGTATTTAATATTTACTGCAATTTTAATCTTCTAGTCTTTACAACGCCTGCTTCCACTTGTGACTGAAACCTAAGCTAATCAAAGCAACTGCCTCATGAAAGAAATCCAAGCATTTTCTTTCTAAAGCTCAAAGAGAATAAATAATGGGAAATGACTGCAAGTAGGTCACACTCTTGCATAAAAGCGAATAGAAGTAGCTATAAAAAGAAACCAAAAGCTGGGAGAATCGTGCCAGTAGAGAGCGAGTGGCTTTTGGAATTAATTGAATAAATAAAACTCAGTAATACATTACGATTCAGAACACGGTGTTATTAGATGCAAATCAAGTGCACAGTTAACCATTAAACTTCTAAAACCTGGACACAGCAGCACGCAAAACAATAAATCTAATTTAATTTGTGGACTAGAGCTTCAGAAGACACACTTTTGAATTGAAAAATAGCCAATTTTTCAGTACAACCTGGATAATTCTATTTTGCAAACAACATTACAACAGCATTTTGTAGCTTAATCTCAGTAGAAATTCCCAGTAGCTTAATTCCCAGTAGAAATCAGGATACTTCNCTACAACAGCATTTTGTAGCATTTAATCTCACAGGTCCCAGTAGAAATCAGGATACTTCTTTCTCAAAAAACAAAAAAGTATCTTACAGGAGTATCAAATTCCCCTCCTGGTCAAATATCCATCATGCTAATTCTATGTTAATCCTTTTTCAGCATTGATATGAGAGCCAGGAATCACCCTGGAGACATTTCAATCATCATGTTTCTTTCACCTGCCAAAACAACACTGACTATGCCAATGGACACTGTATATATAAGCCTTAAGTCAGGTAATGAGCACTCTGGCACATCAGCCAATTAGTGTAAAAATTCAACTTCAAATTGGCCCAATCTCCAGCTTCCAGTCTCTCTGCCTTACTCGTTGTACTACATTACACCCAATTATCTTCATTATTGCTGTAGTTAAATGCTGTCTTGATCTGACAGAATGAAGTGACAACACAAATTGTTTCCAACAGCTATTTTGTACTGCACATTGAGTATTTAACAATTGATATGCCCAGTTCCAGTTTCTATCAGTCTTTTCTGTGGTCTACCCCTTCCTTCCAGCAGATCAACACAGCTCTCTAGTACCTACACTTCTGTCCTGTGGACTTGAGCTATAATCTGATCTGCAAAAGATCTTAAGATATTTTCCACCCTTTGACTACTGCGAGACTGTGTCCAAAGAAGACAACACATTTCATGTGTCTAGTTTCAGCCTCAATTACACTACAGTCACCACTTAGTACTTCTTTCCTACATGTAAGCACTAGCTCTTTCTGCTGGGTTAGTAACCACACAGGGAGGGACTGGCTTAATATAAATATAAAACCCTTTATATAGTCACTGTTCCCCATGATGCTGTCCCGTTCTGTAGTTGTGGTATGTATTCCTTTTAGTCCAAACTACAGCCCTCTATGTCACCATTAACAACACAGGATCTTGCTAAGCAGACACCTCCTGGTTACCAAGATCACCTTAAGTGTCTGGTTCTAAAAACAGGAGCACTCTCTCAAGCTCTTGTGTTGTAGCCTACAGCACAAGCTTTGGTGCAAAATTAAATATACTAGTGAACCCATCCACATGAGCCTGTATACTCTTATTAACCCACTTTCTCATGTGAAATTCCAAACTAGCCGTGACTATGTGCCAGCAAACAAGTAGCAAACAGATTACACATTCCAGTAAGCAACAAAATCCTTACCCAGCACAGGCTTGCAGACATGCCAACATAGTTGCCAAGGTTTCTGGAGGAAGCTGAGCACTTTTGGGCTGATCTTTTTCTGGAGCAAGGCCACCCAGGATAGATGGACATCTTCTCTTCAAGAAAGTCATACAGGCCTGGATGAAGGGCTCCTGAGGAACAAAAGTTATTTCAATTTCACAAACTGCATCAAGCCTCTATTTCAAACTTGGCAATTGCACAGTGGAAAGAACTGCACTAAGCTATTATAATTAGGTGAAAATGTCTAAGTATCACACCATGGACACCTTCCACAACTCCAAAGCTACTTATAAAATGGTTAAAGTGACTTAAGTGGGTCAGAAATAAAAAGTAAAATCCTGCTTTACCCCATGCTCCCGAATTTTATCTGTGAGCCATTTGTCAAGTTTGAGGTATTCCCGTCGAGAGGCAAGTGCAGCAAGGTCAATAACAAAGGCAAATGGAGTACCATTTAGCAGCATTGACAAGGCCTAAAGGAAAATAAAAAAATCAGAAGACTACAAGTGAAGACACAAGGACACCTTCTCTCCTTTCTTCTCTTTAGTATACTTTAGTAAGGAAGTCTCACTATCACATTCTGCTGTGCTTTGTCAACAAAAAACCCCCCTGATTCTATACAGAAGCAGCCACCAAATTTAGACACGCTCAAATAAAATAATCCTTAATTAACTAGTCACACTTAGTCTTTGTTAAAAAGATAAGCAGTTCTGCATGTATAATCACAGAATGGTTTAGGTTAGAAGGGACCTTAAAGATCATCTAGTTCCAACCCCCCTGCCATGGGCAGGGACACTTCTCTCTTCTATCCAGCCTAAATCTCCCCTCTTCCCATTTGCATCCATTACCCCTAGTCCTACCATCCTGGACCCCCTGAGAAAGTCCTACCCCAGCCTTTCTGCAGGCCCCCTTCAGGTATTTATGAGCTACTATGAGGTCCCCCCGAGCCTTCTCTTCTCCAGGCTGAACAACCCCAACTCCTTCAGCCTGTCCTCATAAGCCTCCAGCCCTCTTATCATCTTTGTGGCCTTCTTAGTCATATTTTAAAATCCAAATACCACTTAATTCCTACAGTTTGGGGTTCTGTCTGAACCCCACAGAAAATAACAGCAGAATTCTGCAGTGGTTACCTTCAAGTCTTGTGCCACATCAAGAATCCGTGAGAGTTTTGCCTGGTCATACTGTTCCCCTCTCATGTACCACTCTGCCATCGCATGCATGATGAGCTGCCGAATTGAAGGAGACTGACCCTAAGGAGAATTAAATCAGGAGGATTACACTTCATGCTGGTAAGAAAACTATCAACTCTCAACACTGAAGTAGAACATTTTACTTCTAAAGCTTAATACACAAATATATTGTCTTCAGCTTCAGCCTCTGAGCTGGGCTCTCTTGTGCAGTAACTACCCAGAAGCTTTGACCAGAGGATGCAGAGTGACTATGAGTGTTAAGAAGTCACATCCCCATCCCTTCCCTACTATAGTGAAAGGGATAATTCCTCTCAACTGTAGAGAAATTGCTTTTGGAACATGCAAATTTAGCCCATATTATGCCTAACAGGATGCTCTCAAGTAAGAGCCACAACATCAGACATTAACATGAAAACATGGTATCTACTTTTTTGCTCACACAAAGTTAAAAATAGTAAAACTTAAATCTGTGTTTCCTCTGCTTGCCCAGTATTTTCTCAGGGAACGTTATTTCTTTGCTCTGATGCATTTCCCCAAAGAAAAATCAAATCCCAGCAGTTAGCTCCAAGACAGGGAGGAGACAGTCTGCACTAAACTACTGATAACACACCTACTGGGTTTGAAAGCACTAATCTTTTAACTGTTTAACTCATTTAACAAGCTTTCCATTACAGACACACTCCAGTGGAAATACTGACCTGTCCGTGCCAAGCATAGTGCAAAATGATGGCAGAGTTGGGATGGTTGCCAAGGAAAATTGGCATGAGCGTGGAGATGAGTTCATGGCGCAAAGTATGCCAGGAAGTGTTGATCTGCAGTAAGGCCAATACCAACATATCCGGGCAATGCTTGATAGGAAAGCTGAAGAGCTGCTTAACCTGCTCATACTGTCCCACTTCAGCCAGTCGTAACAGAGATTCAATCAAATCCAGGCTCTTCCTAACAAAAGGAAAAGAAAAGAAATAGACAAGTTCCCCCCCCCAAAGTTACAAAGTGGATTTTGTAGCAACAGCTGCAAGACAAAATATAGTGTCCACTGCAAACAACCTGATATTGCAGCTCTTACCACCTACAATTAGGCCTACAAGAGCCTTCTTAAATTGGTTTGCAAAAAAAAAAACAAGGGTGAGTTTATCATCTTTTGTGACTAAGAGCTTAAGAGCTTCTGATTCTGCTAGGGAAGGAGAACTGAAAGATGATATTGAAAAAAATTCAGCTTGAGGTGAGTCACTTGGATACTTTCCAGAAATGGAACACACTTTTTAAAAATACTTCAGAGTTTCCACTTGCAAAACTTCAAAGAGGCTATTGCCACCTTCTCCCAGTTTACCCATTATCCCCATTCTCTGATCCCTGCTTTGGGCCATACAATGGAAATAATGGAAGCAATAGCTATATAAAAGCACTATATAAAAGCCAAGACTTCTTGAATAAATATAGAGCAGGTTTCTCTACTGTCACCTTAGGATAGACAGATGTAAATTCATTCCTCCTCAATCCTCTCCTCTCAGCTCACACTATCTGCCAAAATACATCAGCAGAAATTCTCTAGACAGCCAGAAGACTCCGAAAGAAGTGAGAACTGGAAGTACCTTTCCAGATATTATGAAGTATATACATATTTCTGATAATATAGCAACTTTCGCTGGTCAAAGATGGAAGAAATACTATTGACTGATATTGGGATGCACGAATAGCTACAAATAAATCTGGTTGTAGAAAGATAAAAGTCAGATTTGACCAGACAAAAGAAATCTGACTCTAAATCTAGGTAAGAAAAGCCAATGGAACCAATGGAAGAGGTTTTTAGTTGAGCAATTTCTCGATTGTCATCCTCTGGTGGTGCTTTCAGAATGTCTGTGGCAACAGTATGACAAGGGTAGTCAGCAAAACAGAAGATCTCAGGGCTTATGAGGGAATGTTGAATGAAGGAGAGCTGGAATAGAAGACATCAAAAATACTTCAGATATTTAATGTTTCAGATATGTTCCACTTTACCAACGGCCATATTTTTGGGAGTGATGCAAATCAAAGCAGCAGGGATGAGCCAAGATTTATAAACATTATTATTTAAGTAAGATTGAACCTCTCACTTCTCCCAGCGTTTCTCAAAGTGACAGAGGTCTGCTGAGGGGACTTGGATGCACAAAGTTGGGTTTTAAAGACAAAGCTCTTGCCTTTTTATGTAACCAGGTAAGAAACATCAGAGCACAGCCATGCAGTTTACACAGGTTACATCAGAACTCAAACCAAAGATGTTATCACATGTAGTGCAAGTGATCATCTCACCCCACAACAATGCAATGTATAATGAAGACACCATACATCATGCATGGACATGAGGCCTACTTCTTAAAGGCCAAATTCTCACATGTGCCTTATCTAAAAATGTCTATTATCAATTCACATTTGCCATTCAAGAAATTCAGGAACTTCACAAGCATTGTGCAAGTACAACAGAAACACTGGCAAACCCACCTGGCCCTCTGCGTGCTTCCAAGGCCTGTATATGGCATTCACTGGGAAAACTTCCATGCCCAACCCCCTCTGGATGCCAAACACTACAATATGCAGGCCCTTGCTGTCACGAATCTGAAATCCCGGGTGGTCCAATTCATAGGTAACTACCTTGAAGTCCAGGCTAGGGTTCTGCAATCAGAGAAACAACAGAGCAGTCAGCTTTGAACATCAGAAGCCTCCCTGCTGTTTAAGAGTATTTTTATCCAGCTCAGTATCCACTCGACTTTTAGTTGAAAGCAATTTTTTTTTGTTTTAAGAACATGATTTAAATAGTTCTGAGAACATGTTCCACAAGTTCTAAAGGAGGATGTGAGTTTGCACTTCCTCCAGCACTACAGGCAATAGCTGTGTTTCATTAACAAATCTTCAAAAAGAAAACACCCCACCACAAACCCATCCTGACACACACATCCCTTCTTAGCATGCTCATTCCTTTTGTAGGCTTCCATATGCCAGACAACAAAAGGCAGAAGGGTTTGACTTGCTGACAACTAGAATTTGCTCTGTGCATTCTTCAAAAAGAAAAGCAAAAAACACCTATGGGATTTTCAGCAACAGGGCAAAACAGAAAGGATGAGGGGGCTTGGAGGGAACTGTGGCCATTGTGGAACACAGAGCACTCCCTTAAAAGACAGGTCACCACCAAAGAATGTGGTGGTGTATGTTCCAAGGTTTAGGAAAAAATGACTCCTGCATTGGTTAGAGGGAGCAAACAGATAAAACCTCACTCAATATAAGTCAGGCAAAGGAAACAGTATTCATGTATTGCTGAGTTAATTATAAACTGCATTTTTTGTGATGTGTTAAAAAAACCCAAAGCTTTCCTATTTCTGAAGTGTCATCACAGGTAAGAAGCGCTTAAAGAGTTTTGGAATGAGTAACTACAGAAAAATTTAGTTTCATTTTCATCATCAACACCTACAGTGAGAAGCTCTTCAAAACAAGGTGCCTAATGCACACAGTGTTCCACTGGCAGAACGAAGGTCAAACACAAAATCACTTAGAGAACACATGATGGAATATATGAGGGCACTCTGAAATAAATCTTAAGTTGCATCCAAGCTAAATATACAATTAGCTTTTATTTTCTACAATTCCTCAAAATATTCTTGTTCATGAGGAAAAAAAAAAAAACAACTGCCACTTAAGCACAGCAATATAATTACATTAATAAGATTCAATGGCATTCTGGCTGCCAGGACCTTAAAAATTTAGCTTTATATTCATACTGAGATACGCCATTTTTTTTCAGATATTCCATGTAAAAGACCTAGATGCCACAAAACTTACCAGCTCCTTGAGAGCATCAATTAAGACCTCCACATTCCAGGTATGGGCTTGTGCTCCATCACTTTTATCTTTCCCATCACTCCAAATCCCACTGCCAGGAGCCGAAATAGACTGTAAGTTAAATACACTCAATCAAGCACTAGTTAAAAATAAAACAGCCTCAAAAGCCACTGGCTACACAACTCTCTATGAAGACAGGGAGAAGTTCAGACCAGTAACAACACCAGTTGCACGCTTCTGGGAACTTTTCAAGAATGTATTACAGACAACTACAGTAGAATAGTTAGAAGCTTAAGTGGTGAATAATTTTAAAATTACTAGATGTTAGTTACTAGCATTTTTTTCTCATTAGAATAAATATAATCCTCACTGCAGCACACCACTCACTTGTAATGGAATACCATCTGTCAATCCTGAATGAGTTCGAGCCATCATCCCCAAAACCCTGGCGACCTGGGCAGCTGTGACCTCCCGAACACCAAACTGCATGATTATGTTGCGACATTCTTCCACACTAGGATGGAACCAAACAGAGTAATCTTACAACAAAAACAGGTTTCACTGTGGCACAACATAACTCCAAAGCAAGACCAGTGTTATAGCTGGGACCAAACAGAACAGCACAGCTAACTGCAGAATGTAAAACACAACCATTTACTCAACTTCAGTTGTGTCAGTCAAGTAACACAACACAACAGAAGTCTAGGATAAGAAAGAAGAGGCATTCAATAGAAAGCTTGTCAAATATTTCCATTCATGTATTCAATTAAAGCCAAGAGATGTTTCACAGGGCATGATCTGTCTAAGTAAAAGGACAGGGTATGTTTTGTACAAACCTCGTACAAAACCCGTAGCCAACTTCTTGCATGAAATCTGCCAGAGAACTCTCCATCATGGTTTTGGCTATCCCTCCAGAATCAGGCAGGATCCTGTCCATTAGAATGTCCCGTTTTTCAGGGTATAGAAGTGGTGCAAGCACCACAGGGCAACGCTCCTGGGGAAAATCTAGAGGCAAGAGTGACAGAAAAGCATCAAACTCCCCTGTAACACCACTCACACACAATCACATCTCAAGATAAGTTGACTCTTGAGCTTGAGATCCCCCACTGCTGCAGAAATTAGGAGGGTACTCCTGCAGCATCCCCCCAGTTCCACCTTCCAGTTTTCTACTGGCACTTGAATATTCCTCAGGAATAAGATAGTAGAACAGACAGCGTTTATACAGATTCACTGGCAGCTGCCCTGGTGGCAAGTTTAGAACTGGACTGTAACCAATATCAGGCATCCAAAAAAATAAAGCACAGAGTAGGAAACAGAGGTACAGTAAAAGCCTTTCCTTTGAATCAGGAAAAATTAAGAAACTAAAGATCTGCTATGGGGTGTATGAAGCCCAGGACATTTAAACCAGGCACTTGGGCATGGTAAGGGAGACCAGTCTCTTTTTTCCTTCCAGGGAAGTCTAAGAGAGAGACAGTAGAGGACAAGATGTATGTTTGGGAGTTTTGCTCACAGTGGAAAGCAACGACATCTTAAGGGTGGGACTTCCTGAGACAGTATTCTATTTAAAATGATGTATAGTATCTCTGTACCCTTAGGGCCATTCAGAGATAGGTTTCCGATTCCCAAAGCAAAGCAAGGGGAATTACAGAAGCTAATAAACTAATCTTCACTGAAGTGTTCAAACAAACATTTTGCTCTTGTATAAAAGGGTGGTTTCCCCTAGGTCTGGCCAGAACTAAGGAGTGGCCTGAGTTAAACTCAGCTTCTCCAATCCAAATCCTCCTTTTCCTGATGTCTTTAGAGCAAACACAGTTGTTTCAAAAAGTAAGAGACTACCCCATTGATAACATTCCCTCCTATCACATAAGGACCATGGTAGCTTCCAGGAAACAAACCAGGTTTTATTCAAAAGCACTTCCCTCACTGTGCTAGTGTTTGTTCATAGATCTGCACCCAATATACACAACCCAGTGCTTAAACTCCATGTATTTGAAATGCTCATGTATGTTCCTTACACTGTAAGGAGTTAGAAGTTTTGCAAACACAGCACGTTGAGTCACTTTAGTGAAACACACAAATACAGTCCCAAACAAACAAGCAAAACCAAACTGGAATGTCCCCCACACAACTTTTATTTATAACAACATATTTACTAAAAGCCAAATGTGAGACCATGTTACTGCTCACTAAAAAGCAGTACACTATGGCCAGATGCCAGAACAGTGGTACCTTCCTGTCAGTTTACTTAGTCCTCCCTCCCCACCATTCCAATCCGAGTTACAAAAAACCCTTTCAAAGTCTGCATTCAGCCAAGACTTCCTCACCACTACCACACTTACCTCTACGCAATGTTTTGAGGAAAGCGTCAATCTGTTCCTGTCCTACCCCAAAGGCTCCCTTCTGCCCAAACAGGAGATGGGAGAGGAGAAGGTGCAGGACCTCTATTGCAATATCTTGGAAGCCACCTTCTTGATTTCCACTGACGTCCGCGTCAATGTAAGAGCGCAAAAGATCCGGGAGTTTCTGTTTGATAAACTGGGCAGCTTTTGGAAACAAAAGAAGTTCGAGTCAAAACCTTAAGTTCCTTTTTAGTAACAAAAATCTATTTAAGCCAAGTATCATTCTCCCAGTCTGAGTTTGTTTACCACTAGCTGATCTTGAAGGTCCCTTCCAACACAAACTATTCTATCATTCTATGCTCCTACATTAGGACTCTGGAAATTTCACTTACCAAAACCTCGTAGATCTGAGCTGAAAGAGTTCAGCAAAGCAAGACCAAAGATCACCTACAAAGAAGAACAAGCAGCACAGTAAGGGGACATGATCCTTTCTAACAAGCTAAGTTGAAGAAACGAGTATTTTTGAAATACATGTTCACCTACCTCTTGAACTTTACTTAATTTGATGACTTTACTCAATTGGGCAAATAAATGGGGTGAAGGCTTTAGACTCTGAAAGAGGTAAGAGAGTTGATTAGTCTCATTCAGCCTGTGGCAGGCTATCCAGAGTCCATTTACAGGTTTGAGATATTCATAACTATTTTGTGTTAGCATGCAGCAGAACTTAAGATTGTTAAACTTGGAACTGTATTTGGATACGAAAAGTTTCTTCTGTGTACATCATATTTTGACATTAAACCCTTTATTGTGTCTTTTATATTGAAACAAACCATGACAGTGATGATCTGCTTTGGTTCTGGCTGCCACAAACAAGCCATAAAACATTAACATTAGATTAAGCTTTAAATTAGTGCATTGTCATTCTGAGTGGATAAATAACTTGCTCAGTTCAACGAAAAAATAACCCAACTTCTGGGTAAGCTCAATTTTTGACAACTTTAGTACAACCAGCCATAGCCATTAAAAAAAAAACCCAGAAAAAGGATATGCTAAAGATCCTACAGACCCTTCAAGAAGCAAACCAACCTTCTGATAGTGCAAGGGATTGTCAATGGCGTAGGACAGCGTCGAGATAAAGTTTGGTTTTGTAATCAGCGACGCACACTCCTGGATCAGAAATTGAGTCTGAAAAGAACAAGATAACTTGAATAGTCATTTATCAACAGGAAAATAAATCTGAAAAACTATTGTTCCCAATGTGTACTAAACCCAAAGATTAGGTGCTATAAAGTGTTTAAGTTCTCAATTATTTTCATCCAAGTTTTCTTCAAGTTTAGTTTATTTCTTTTAAAAGTTGATAAAATTACCAAACATTCTCCATCATGTATGCAATGTTTCATTTTGTATTAGCACCCTCACACATAGATAATTTAAAAATATTTTATTCCTCTTTACAAGCTAAGAAGTCTGTCAAAATTTCTCAGGGATGAAAACAGCCATAACTAGTACCAGAAGTGCCAAATTGTAGAACTGGACAAAGTTTTAAAAGACAAAGAAAGGCTTTCAATAAACACTGCATGTGGTAGCTTCAGTACAATTCCCCTTTCTCTTTTTCCAGAGTTTTTAACAGTCAGCAACAATTTCTTGTCTTCTGAGGGGTCCCTGCCTATGGCAGAGGGGTTGGAACTCAATGATCTTTATGGTCCCTTCCAAGCCAAACTATTCTATGATTCCATAAAAGATCCTTTCAATTGAAAGGCCATACACAAGAAGTTTTCTTGAAGCTACTACCCCAACCTGCCTCTGTATTTGAAAACAATCAAACCCTATTTTTTAAACATAACAATCAAGAGAATAAGGCATAAAGTTCAGTGCAAACTGTACCTGATGAAAATCTTTGCCACTGCTTTTACCATCGCCACTGAAATCCACGTGCGAGAATAGACAGCGTAGTAAATGCCTGTCTGCCTCGGGACCGTGCCTATTCACAATCTGGGGAATAAAAAAATCCACAAACTTGGTAACAAACAGTCATTAAAGAGTAGAATCTGCATCTAATACTGTAATTCCAGCAGTTAAGTCATCTACAGTTTTAATAAAACCACAAAGAATGCTCCTGTTCAAGCCAAAGCACAACTTCGTAGCAAACAGTCATTACAAAGGTAAATCTGAGTCTAGTGCTGTGGATAAAACTGTACTTGTAGTGCTCCAATCACCTTCAATTTTAACAAAACCATGAGGAATGTTCCTGTTTAATCAGTAACCTGGAAATCAATATAAACTAAAAGAATCTAGACAAGTCACATGCTTCATGGGTAGTATTCCAAAAAGTAAAGCAAAGAGCTGTCAAGGCACCTAAAGGATGATTTAGAAGTTCTCTGCTGCCAAAGTAGCCCAGAATCTACAATGTTTCCCAATGTTTTCCAATGTTTTACTCAGTTTCCCATTTCTTCCCATAATGCTTTAACTCTACAGGAGTACAGCCTTGGGACAGCCTGCATACCCCTGGGCAAAGCCTGTGTAGCAGAAATTTATCCCAAACAGACACCAAAGAGCATCTTCACAGACTTCACATGCAGCTTCTGGGCATGCATGACTCAATTGTCATTACTCTGGGGTCTTTTAAGAACTAAGGGACTACTATGTAGGAAGTGTTTCCTCATCATCTAAAGAAAATGCTCATCTCAAACATGCTTTAAATCAAACACCATGTGCTGAACACTTGCAGCTGGAACCTTTTCCCAAGCCCTTCCCGTGTCACTAGAGGTCATTAAACAGAATTCTGCACCTCAGTCATAAACAGGTGATCTGCACTAGTTAATTTCATGCAGCATGTTATCACTCATTACTGGAACTTCACAACAATATCATATCCTATATCATTTGCCTTAAGTTTAAATCTTGGCTAGAAACCAGCTCACGAGCCTTCAGGTTGTTACTAGGCTTATTCATTTATTTAAACCCCAAATAACTTGATGGCATTACTTGTTTTCAGTGTAACCCATAATTGAAGGAACTTAAAACCCAGCAATTTGCTTGTTTCATCCAAAAAGTAGCAGCTAGTATCAATTCAAACCTACATCTGTTGGCAAAATTTCTGCCATTGTTTCCCCCTTTCTAGCTGCAGGACAGATTAAATATGTGCCAGTAAAACCAGTCACTTGTCTATGCTCTGGCTGCCCCCATCAAGGCCACTGTTATGTTTGTGAGCAATGAATTTAAACCCAGGTGTGATTTTGAACAAGAAAAAGTATGGTTTTCCACATACTCCATGTGCTTAGACATAAGATTTGTAAAATTGAATCAACTGGAGCATGTTCATATAAGCTCTTTAACTGCCTGAGGTAAATGTTATACTTGCAAGCACAAAAGTAAAACAGGATTTTTTTTTTTTTTAAACAGAAGATCGTGGAGATTTTAGGAGTTCAGTCTTGAAATTCTAAATCAAATCATACACCAGAGTCGACAGAGCTGTTTCCAGTCCCTAAGCACAATGATTCTAAGAGGCCTGTTCTGAAGTGTGAAAAACAACCTGTCTCTGTTTGAGAGATCTGTATTTCAACTGAATGCCAGATCAACCTTATCTTTTCTCAAATCAAAGAAAGGTTTATCATCTTTTCTGTAAGTGTTGATGACAGATCTGCAAGTCATACTTCAGTTGCTGCAAAAATCATCTGCTGAAACCAACAGTGACCAAAGGGACAGCATGATCACAGAGATGTCTTCTGTCTCCTTGTCTTACACAATCACTTTAAGCAGTGAATGCTGCTGGAATCTCTCCCTCTCACCTCAAGATAAGGAATGAATGCACTTCTAAAGAAGTCAGCTGTTACCAGAAGCTCACTGTGCTTAAGCCCCTCTGGCCTCCTAATCTGATTCCAATCAACAAAGGACTGCACTGGTGTAAGGAGGAAAAAAAAAAAAAGTTTAACTGGCCCAGCTGTTGGCTGGGAACCGAGCTAAACCAGTTTCTAAAACTGGATGAGTAGCATTCATTTCCTCCTAAGCACCCCTCAGTGGATAATGATTTTCAGTCCATCCTGCTACTCAGAGCTATTTTTAAAAACATCAGCTAAAACAGCATTCTTGCCCAGATGTTAGATACTTGGGGTTTAATCTCTAGTTACTTTGCCTGCCTTCTGAAAACACAAGGCCAAGAAAGCCAGCTTGGCTTCACTGCCAAGCCACGTCATGTGTGCCAATCACCATGTACTCACACCTCCAGCATAACAATTCTGAACTGTAAATGTGTTTGTTCTCCTCCTCCTCCCAATGAGTGCTCTAGGAAACATTCAAAACTTGAACAACTTAACCAGAAGAGCTTTGCATACCACACACCAAGAGCAGCAGTTAATCCTCATACTCAACTACAGAATTAATACTAGTCTCAGCCTTGAGCTGAGGTAGTCCATAATCTGTCAGAAGAAATCACCAGAACCATCCGAGATGGGAGCTGCAACTCCCAAAAGAGCAGAAAACAGCACCCAGTAACGCACACAAGAGCACCAGCAGGGTCCAGTTCAGAAGAGAAACTCCAGTTGACACTCCCACTTTTTTTTCTTTACAAAATTTCTTTCGTGGCATTGTTCTTTACTTACATGCTGTATTTCCTGCTGGCTGGCTCGGTAGTTTTTCTTGGTTAAATTGTCCACCAGGTAGCTGATTTGAGACAAGGCCAGCGAGAGCGAGTCAAGATTCATTGCTGGTTGGGGCGGAAGCAGGCGGCCGAGCCCGGCGCAAAATCACCATTATTCCCCTTTAGTCACCTCAGGGACAGGTTAATTGTTTTTCCCCCAATTAGCCTGTATTTGGTTCTGTGTTACTTCCTTCAGCTCTTCTTTCTCAGTTGTCTTCCTCTGTTCTGAAACATGGCACCTGAAAGACAGTTTTATGTTAGATTTAAGTTCAGCAACAACTTTACAGATACACTACCAGTTCATTTTAAATAAGGGTTTTTTTTGAACCTGGTATTTAAAAATGTAAAATACCACAAACTTTAAGCTGCTAACAAGGTGCTAGAAACAGCTGTTTCTCTAAATTCCCCGCTTCCATCAGGACCCTATAGAAAAGTTTAGGTTTAGATTTTAAAAGAATTCAGTGTTATGCTTCAGAGCTTCTTCTTCCTTTGTATTTCTGCTTACAATCAAGCTTGTCAAACAAGAAAAATAAGCCAGGAAATTGCTAATACAGACATGTCTGATAGCTCAACTTATATAAATCACTATGTTCACAAGGAAAAATAAGTACTTTCAAGTTTTAACAACAAAAGCTTAGTTGCTTTCATGCTACCCGACCATATTTATTCATTTCTGCATTTTGCCAGGCAGAAAGAACTAGCAAACAGCTTGGTCAGAAGAATAACTACCCTTTCGTCACTGTGAGAAAGAAAACAAGCTGCATAATGAATTAGATACCACCCTACAACAATCAAGAGGTCAGAATCATTCAAAGCATCAATCACAAGTTGATTAAAAGTGCTTTTAAACCACCTCTACAATATTTTGCTTCTCTACCATGAAAGTATATACATTCCACCATGCACATCAAAACAAGCCATTGTGATTGAGCAACACACACAAAGAACTGCAATAAACTAACCCTAACATTTGGCTTCTACTGCAACAGCTTTCCAGAGAGCTGTAACAGTCACAATTAAAAACAAGCTAAATTTCTATGACAACACAAAACTTGGCACCTGACATCTCATCTGTTAAATTACAGATTATCAACGTGATGAAAATGCATCCCCAAAGCAAATCCTCTGCAACCAGAAGTCTGAGGAGTCTCAGAGGAAGCTGTAAGCTGCCCTGAGAAGCAGTACTGTAATTTATCAGAGGTGGAATTGAGCTGGAGAGTCATCGTTTTAAAGCTCTGCTTGATCAAAACACAAAGGTCACCAGGCTTCATGCCAGGAGTCTGAAGATGCCATTTTCAGAATAAAAAAAGTACTGCTTCATTGTCTTGGCTGTAGGGCCAAACCCACCAGTAGGAAATTTCTGCCTCATCATTGAGATGGATGGCCCAGGTGATGTGTTAGCTTGGCAGGAAGAATGCTTGGAGCAAAACAGTTCTTACAGTAGCCCCTGCAGCAGCACAGCTGGAAATGGTGGACATTCTTCTGCAAGAATAATCAGAAAAGATCCCAGGCAAACTGGAAAGAGGTTGCTGGGGAGAATGGGAACTCTATTTCCTCACTCTCCCTTTATAAAAAGAGTTTTCACTCACTCACAATTAAAAACAAGCCCTTATTTAACATCTGCCTAGACTTATGGTTTGGGTTGGAAGAAGCCTTAAAGATCATCTAGAGTAACAATAGGAGTAACAAATCTTGTCACGTGCAACAAAGACCATTCTCCTCTTTTGAAAAGTTTTAAAGTAGACAAAAATGTAAGTAAATTATCTGTAAGGAA
Source organism: Turnix velox (assembly GCA_013400935.1). Lineage (NCBI taxonomy): Eukaryota > Metazoa > Chordata > Aves > Charadriiformes > Turnicidae > Turnix > Turnix velox. The sequence continues at coordinate 15,867 of VZTY01019366.1, forward strand.
GTCAAGTCATCCACTGACTTCCTGACTTTCATTATGCCACAGAAATCCCTGCATACTTGTAGAAGATACACAAAACCCTAGCTACTCAAGAAAACCTACATTTCATTAAAAAGAAACAATACTGGAAGCATTCATCAGTGACAAAACTTAAGAGAAAAATCGCAGTATTTCTTTTCCATAAAAAGCTGAAATTCATTATCTTTACTTAGAGGTTTTTAAGTCCACTGACTGTCAAAAAGCTTTGTAGAAAGGGGGGATACAGGCATGAAAGTTATCAAGGTTTCTCAGCAGCACAGTAGCCAATTGGCTTATTTTATTTTTATTTACTTGATCTTCTGGAATAAAGCAAGAAGTGTCACTGGGATGGCAAGCATATGGTTTCCAATACATTTTCATGAGCAAGGTGTAACTTGCAGGGCCAACACAAATAATCTGTAAAACATTTGTTAAAAAAAAAAATAAAATCAAGTGGACAGATCACCACGGCACAGTGCAGACCTGCCCAGCAGCTACCAAGGGGAATTTTGGCCCTATCACAGCATCAAATCCAATTAGCCCAAGGAAGTCAAGGGCTGGTTGAATTCAGGATAGAAGAACTGGCCTCAAACTAAAGTACTGACTCAGCTACATTGGATACAATAACAGAAGTTTCAGATTTTGCCTTTCAGGTTCCTAGGAAGAAAATCCACATTTTTTCTGTGGATATTGTTCCTCAAACCAATGCAAATAGGACAGCAATCATACCTACTCCACCTAGAAGTCAAGCTTCTAGGTGTTGGAGCTCTTCAGTTGAGCCCGAGACATAAATGTGACCCTTCTTTCTGCTACACAATCTCCTGTAGATCAACAAGACTGACTTCATTGGCATCACCATTTCCTCCCAAGAAAACCAGGGACTACCATTTCAACATGCTTTAACTCTACAACATGCTTTGCCACTTTCCAACTGTAAAATCTGGCAGAGCCACCAGAGAATCCAAGTTGGGGATCAAAAAAACAAGATTTTACCTGTCAAGGAAACAGAACAGAGCCTGAGCAGACATGACAACTCAAGGACAGAACACAATAGCAGCTTCCTATTTATGTTATAAATATATGGTTTGCACAGTATGTACCCTGATACACAGAAAAAAACCCTGACAGTTTTCACAAGCACCAGACTAAGGGCATCTCAAGAGTTTCAAGTAGTGCAACCTAACTTAGAGTAGTATATAAAAACCAAAGTAATTCTGGGAGCCCTGCATAGAAAGCAAAAGTGTACAGGTATCCCTCTGGCCATGCAATGCAAAGATAAAATTCAATTTCTACAGCACTGATTAAGAAAGCTATGAATACTATGCAAAGTAGCCTTTATTTTTAGATGCACATACTCTTAGTGGGAATGAATCTCCCCTCACTGGCCTCAGCAATTCAAGAAGCTTTCAGCCTGGGGGGCAAACCATCTGTAAAGCCACCTTTACAGGTTCAGAAAAGTCATGCCTCGGCCAGAGAGTTGGAAAAAAAATTAAAATGACATTTGATGACAATATGAGCTCCCTACAAATTGTAGGCCTATGATACAGTAATGGATTAAGCTATTGGACATGGAACTGGAGAGCTCCTACAATACCATTTTACACTGTGCTACACAGAGGATACCTAAGAAGTAGAAAATGTTTACCAGGATCTACAGTTTATTTTCAACATCAGAGTTCTGATGGGTTATTGAAACATAAACATGCCACAGATTTAGGCACAAATCCCCAAATCACGAAACAGAAAAAGCCAGTGCATATCCAGCATTCAGGCTGGACAAAAATCACTCCATTAACCCAGAGGATTAACTATGCTTTACTGCTGTTACAAACCTGAAGCCTTCCAGAAATTGGGAAACAGCCTTACAAAGAAAGTAAGTGCAAAATTACACCTAAAGCTGAACATTTAAAATTTTTATTTTTAGTATTTCACTGAGGCGAGTAACTGCTCCCACTGGGTTTCATGAGCTGTAAGGCCTTAGGCCACAAGTGGAAGATAAAACAGCTCCAGTGACAGAAACAGCAATGTGTTTGCTAATTATGTTCTAAACTCCTATCAAAAACCATTACATACAGCACGTTAAAAGCACCACTGCTAGATCTGCTCTTCAGACCATGGTGTCTTACCCACTTCTCAAAACAAACAGCACATCTGGAAGAACAACACACCTCTAGAAAGCTCCAAGGGAGGTATGGGGTTTTGAACTTCCTATTTCAGAATGCTTATAATTTTGAAACCTAGAGAGAGAAAAACCTTACAGCATTAAGTTACAATAAAGTAAACAAGCTGCTGAATAATTTTGATCAGATTTTGGTCTTTACACGTGGAAAAGCCACCTGACCATTCCATGTACAGGAAAAGTGGTCACCTGGGAAGCTGTGATGTTGATTAGACATGATAACTTCTAATATGTTTGTTCCCACACATTGAGGTCACTTAAGTTTCAGGTTTCAAATCTACCCCAAATCTATCAAGCATGCATCCACCACGACATGGTTGCTTCAGGCTCTTTCACATCTCAACCTAAGAAACTCTCACTTCCTACTTCCTCTATTTTCGTTCCCTTGGAGGGAAGCCAAGGCAATGTAGGGATCTATTCCCAAAGGATTTGTGCCATGTTCCTATCCAAGAAGTGGTTTAGAAGAGACAAATGTTATTTTAAAAGACAAAGGAGAACTTACACATAGTAACAATGGTTACAGAGCAGAACAATAATCTGTCTAAAAGTGTCCTCAACTCTCAGCAATAAGAATTCCCAACACAATTAAGTGTTGACCTATCACAGGGTCACCAAACATCACTGTCTAAGTGTAAGTTATATCTTCGCAGTTTCTCATTCCTTTATCCAAATGAACACCAAGAGTGTTTCAACATCAATTAATTAAATATCTAGGAGCACTACACTAGAAGGATAAACAGGACCAGCTATTTCTCTAGAAGAGAGACAGGTAAATAGCAAGCTGGCTATGAGTTCAGCTTGGAGAAGACACCAGCCCAAAAGTAACAACAGACAACAGCAAACTTGAAAGTATAAGGGCTGAAAAAACAAGACAGTAACAAGACCAGAAAAGATGAGCAAGTCTATGAACAACTGAGTTTGTTTCCTGTTTATAAAACAGTCACCTAACCTGGGCTTGCCCTACCTATAAATCTGAGTCAGCATCAACACAGTTACCTTAGAAACAGGAAACACTTCAGTTGTGTGTGCAAAGTACAACTTGCCAGGTCTCATACCTGTTTTGCTACTCACTTAAGAGCAGATAGCCAGCTTCCTCCTGAAAAATGGGATTCACAAAGACTCTAAGCTCCTGACACATCAACAGACTTAAGTGCTACTACAATTCTTAGTATTATCTCACCACGTTGATTTATCAATAAACTGTGGTCTGCTGAAAGTAAACCATGACTTCTCACAAGTATAAAGAGCATGGCACTGCTTCGAGTTCAGAGAGAACTACCACAAAGGAGCTGTTTCTAAAAACACAGCATCTATCGTAACAGCCAACTGTTGCTACTTCTCATTTCCAAACAAGCAAAGTCCACTCTACAGGGCAGCTTGTTCTCTACTGGAGGGCAGCGCCGAAAAGCATCTCTTCCCATGTGGTCTGGGAGAAGGTTATGTCACCGGATTATTTACTAGAGCGAACTTTTTAGGGGTTATTTGTTCTCTTGAGGTCAGAGCCAACAACGCCGATCTTCCAGTGAGGCCACCTAGCCCAGGGCGGGGGTGGCCCAGCACTCTGAGTCGCTTTAAGAGCCTCTCGGAGCTCTGTCTGTCACGACCCCGGAGGAAGAGAAATGAAAACAGCCCCAAAGCCCAAGGTTCGTTTCGGAGGCCCCTGGGAGCTCTCCCCGCGCAGGCCGCAGCCAACCGAGCCGTCCTTCCCGCACCCAGCGGCCAAAGGAGCTGCAAACTCCCGCCTCCAGCCCAGGAACCGGCCCGGGCCGAGGCAAAGCCCGTCCAAGTTTGCTCGGCTTCTCCTCCCGTCGATCGGATGCCGCTAAAAAGGCGAAGGCCGCCGCGGAGAGCAGCGCAGGCCGAGCCAGGCCGCGGCGGGGAAGGTGTGGGAGGGAAGGCTCCCAGCTGCCCCACACACATCCCGAACCCACCGGCCCCGCCGCGGCCTACACCGCCACCCTCAGCGGCCGCCGCTCTGGGGGTTCCCGAGCCCTCACACCCGCAGGGCCACCGGGGCTGCGTTGCTGGACGGCGCTCACCTCAGGAGGCGTCGGGGAAAGCCGAAGCAGGGCGGCGGGACTGGGCCGCTGGCGCTTTTTCTCCTCTCGCCTCCGCCGTTTCGCTACAAAATGGCGGACGGGGTCGCGCGCTCACGTCGCGGCCTTTCCCCTCCCCCGTCCCCTCGCGGCACGCCAGCGGGGGG
>VZTY01019367.1:128-11401 GCA_013400935.1 Turnix velox
TTGTGGATGCCCCGTTCCTTGGAGGTGTTCAAGGCCAGGCTGGATGAGGCACTGAGCAACCTGGTCTAGTGGGAGATGACCCATGGCAGGGGGGGGTTGGAACTAGATGATCTTTAAGTTTCCTTCCAACCCAAACCATTCTATGATTCCATGGTTTACACCCTCAAAGGATCCACTTCTGAAATGTATGCCCTAGCAGCCAACAGATACAAGTCTTTACAGGATGAGCCCCAGACCAAAGCAGTCCTTGCAAGAGTCTCAAGTCCTCACTTGAGAGCAGCTCACTCTCCTTCCCTGAAAAAAAGATGTTCTAGTTGACATGTTGCTCTTCTCAAGCGATGAGGCAACATGCCCTGAGACAAGAGGGTGACTCTCACATAGACAAGCTATTCAGAGGCTGCTGGGTCCCATTCAAAATTAACTGAAGTACACGGTGAGCTTTTCCACTCATCCCAAAAACGGTTGAATTGTGTCCAAACATCAAAGACAACACCATAAACCGTGCCTGGGAGCCAGGACACAGCCAAGCACTGATTCCTCAGCACCACTATCATGTGCATGCCCTGCTCACTCAGCAGGATGTTTGCCTTCAGCACCAGCTCCTCATCTCCCAGGGGATTTACCTCTCTTTACCGCATTGCAGTTCTCAAGTCTCCAGGTGATAAAAAACATGGATAAGAGCACCAAGGTGCACAGCTGCCAGGAAACACCACAGCACTTGCCACCAGGCAGAGATGAGGTGGAGCAAAAGTAAAAAAGGCCAAAAATGCACAACCCTACGAAGTTCCTGCACTCAAGGAAAGGGGTCTCTGATCTCTCGACCAGTTTATATTAACAGTGGAAAATCTTTATTCCTTCGCTACCAAATGGAGCAAAATGATGACACAGTGGCCCCAGTACTTTAATCAGCAGGACAAGTCAAGCCTTTTATTCCTTTGTATATTTCAGTCAATGGAAAGTTATTGCTTAATTAACCCCCTTGAATGAATACCTGATAATTAATAAACCCATATACTGTACCCCAAGGCTTTGGGTTTAAGAAATCTCTCCTGTTCAAGTACGAAGAAAGAAAACATGCTGAACTAATGGGAAATAATTCTGGTAGAAAGCAAACCAATTAGGATTAGTGAATTCCATTTCATTTAAAGTTCCAAGACAGAGAAGTAATTTATCTAGTAAATTAATAGTGTTAGTGACTTTCCTAATATATTAGCAAGTCTTTCGTATCATATTAGTGGAAACCAAGCTGGCTAATACAATAAAAGACTTATTATAAAGGTATGAAGTTTACTAATGTGATAAGATTTTTGCATCCAATTAGTATTAAAAGAATGCTTCTCTAAAATGAAGAGATTTATATGATTAGCCAGTCTACTGCAGAGGTCATAACTTTTATCTAAGGAACTTGCTAATTCTCCTCCCGAATTTGGAGCTACTGTGTGTTCTGTTCCTCATGCAAACCTGCCTGCATGCCTGTATCTGCAGATCTGCATGGATAACCAGCCCAGGTTATTTGGTCTGGCTGCATTGTGTTTAGCACAACACCGCAGTGGTTTAGCATTCTCCTAACCTTGGATCAGCCAGAGACTGGTCTAATCAGATACAGCAGCCTCAAGGCAAAACAATTACACTGAAATTATCATATGGAATCCAGCCAGTGCCTCATCTTGTCTGGTATCATGTCTTCATCAGTTACTACATCCTCCCACCCTTCTCTGGAGCATGGTGAAAAAATACCTGCTGCACCGAGTTGATGGAACAACCCACTTGGACAGGCATTTCTTCAGAGACCAACCAGATAGTGCTTCCTGACTGGGACAGCAAGGTTTATCTCCTTTCTAAAATCCTGATTAACTTATTCTAATACAAATCCACCTAACTTATCCTCAATGCTAACGTGCCAGTGAGTTTCAGAGGTGACTTTCCAATAGCATGAAAAGGTATCAGCTTTGGTTAATTTTACAATCATTTACACTGTGTTATGAGAAACTGTATAATCACAGCTTTTTTTTGGTGAAAGGTCTCAGTTGCATCCCAATGCCTTTGCTGTAGGTGCAATAGCAAAAAAGCTACAGTGTCAGCAGCAGCCAAGGTTGCAGATGGAATCACATAATAATGGCAGGGGGGAAGAAGCAAAAAGAGGCTTTTTTACCATTTTTTTTACCCATTGTTGTCAAATGGGTAAAATTTTACATCTGCATATAGACATTCATTCTTACCAACAGCTCTGGAGTATCTCTCTATGCATTTGCACTGTGTTCATGCAGCCTTGGGAAAGGAAGGTTTTCAGATCATCATAAAATCCCTTCTTGTGGGGTTAGCAGTACAATTGTACAGAATCAGAAACATGCATGTGTGTACTTTGAAATCAATTGCATTAGAGAACATAACTGGTGCTATTTTTCAACTTTAAAGTCCCTGCAAGAGGAGTTTTCTGAGGTAGATCAAATTAGTAAAGCAGAAACAGATGCAGTTGATTGTCCATCGTTGAGGCCAAGGTAGGGGTGATAAAGACTGATCACCATCAGGGGATGTTAACGTGAGAAGATACATTCCTGCACATTCTCCAGAATTGGGGCTGTGACTGATCAGGTTCATCTCATATCCTTAAATCGCTGGAAATTGTCATAGTCTGGGTTTCAGACTTATGTCCCACTAATTTACCTGCACAAAAAACAAAGCATCTCATACTCCAGCCTGGAATTCTGCTTAGCTTTGCACTACTCATACCAACATACTTCCAATACAGAGTAATTACAGGTGTGTGCAGGAAAAAGGTGAACTACATGCTGAGTTTAAACTGATACATGAGTATAAGGAGACAAAAAGATTAGGATAAATTCCACCTGAGAAGATATCACACACTTAGATTTTTTTCAGTCCTCTCCCATAAACTCAGCTCAAGGGAATTCCTAGAAAAGTGCAAACTCAGTCCTTTGTGAACACTAAAACTTCTTTTGCTGCAGCAGTCAACCTGAGCCATCACTGAGACAATTGCTACTGTTAAATTTAATACTCAACCTCTACTTCCCTGAGTGTAGGAAGAGTAACTATGCAAGCACAGCAACTGTGATATCTAGCTTAACACACTTATCTTGTGAGGGTGAGAAAGAATGGAGATCATAGCAAAAAAAAAAGGAATAATTTAAATTATTACAAGATAGAAGAAAAAAAGGAAGAAACAGAGACAGCAGAGGGGAGAAGAGTGAGGAATCCAGAGAGGAAAATGGGAATAAAACCAGTAAATCAAAACAGAGATAAGCAGGACGAGGCATGTCAGATATCTTTTAAATCTAGAAGCTCTATAGACCTCACTGGGGAGAAGACATCAAGTAGGGAACAAGGCTGGAATGGAGGATAACAGAAAGCTGGTGGCACAGGGTTTGAAACAAGCCCTGGAGAAGAGAGTGAAAAAGCCCAAGGTCATGAGAGGCACCAGTGGAGCTGCTGGAAGATCAGCTGGAGGAGGAGGAAGATGACTGCAGAGCAAGGAGTTATGGATGCCATAGGAAATAAAAAATAAATGACCGGCTGTCAAATCAGCACATAAAATGAGACAGCTGAAGAGAGAGGTCATGGGAACAACAAATACCAGGGTGGCTGTGGGGACTGGAGAGATGGAGAACAGTCATAGGAAATCAGATGAGCATTTGATAAGGGAAATTCAGATCCAGAGGTCAAAGGGGAAAAAGTTGTTGGCGAAAAGTAGGTCAAGGGAACAGTCTGCCTTCATTATTTTGCTTTCCAAACCTTTAATTTAAGAGCTGCTAATGACAGACAGTGCACAAAATGACATTTGTACTACCCTGCAACACTGATGTAAAAATAGGCATAATTCTGGTTTTGTGACGATTAATGCAGTGTGAAAAAGATAATTAAATGAGGCCTGGTGTACTTTTGCTTTCCATGCCTCACTGCTACCTTCCATGGCTCCTGCTCAATCTCCTTGAAAATCTACCATAGGCTCTTCTACCACCATTTTATCTCTTTTCCTGTATTAACTTAGACACGCTCTCCCCGAGCTTTATACCAGGAGCAACTCCTCAGAGGAAGCAGAGCACGAGCCATCTGCCTCCTCCAGCTCCTGTCATTACCCAGCCCTTATATAAATTTCAGCACATGAAGTTTTTTTTACTGATAATGCTTACTCTTAATTAGCTAGTTCCTGTAAGAATAGCAGCTTTTACCCTTTCACCTGGTTAGAAAAACCTTTGGCAACTGAGCTCCCCATTGAAGGTAACGCACTTCAACAGCTCACAGTTTGAAATCTTGTTTCTGGGAAGCCTGGCATAGGAAAGAAAAGTTCTGATGTTCTGAAAACATTAAAAATATCCTGTAAAAAAGATCTGCATATTTGGAATTTTTTTTTTTAAAGTTCTGCTTTGGAATTTTATCCTTATATTTTTTTCCATTACAAGAAAATTAAAACCTTACAAAAAGGCACTGGATGTCTGAAAAAAAAGACTTTCATAGCTATCTTCTTTGCTGATGGCCTAGAAATCTGCTGGATTTGATCTGAAATGAACTGCAGTCAAATGTCAGCTTACTCCTGACATTGTCAGAAATGGATTTTCTTCCTTTGTGCTGCTCCATACATAATCAAATCCACATTCAAAATACATAATGGTCTGCTAGTTTAAAATTATTGCTTGATCCTATGGCTGTGGAAAAGCAGTGGAGTCAGCCGGCGTTTCTTTGGGGTGCATCAGCAGCAGAGGCAAGACTAGAACTGAAGACACTGCAATACCTCCCTCTTCTCCTTCCAGCTCCCAAAGCAATAAAACCTTTCTGTGCTAAATTAGACTATTGATCAGTGGCTACCATTCCTAATGGACATCCTGTCTGGGATTAGGATGTTCTTTCTACAGCTGGATAATCTTAGGACTGTACAACTGCTTTTTCTCTGCTAATGACTCACTGCAAGAAGAAATATTTCCTGGTTGCCTCTGGTTTTTGTGAAATCTCCACAAGCAGGCTCACGTGAGAGGAGCCAGCAACACCAATCTGTGACCTCGTGCTATCTGATTGCACTCAATCAAACTACCAGGCATGTGTTTTATTTTCTATGAAGAGATGTTACATCATTAAACCACCATCTGCAGCATCTTATAAGGTACTTGGGTAATTCAAGCTATCGTGTCATAATGTTCATTAAAAAGAAAAAGAACTTTTCTTCCTGTTCTGATGATGGTCAAATGATAAGCACAAACCAAAAGTCACACACCAGCAGACTTCTGAAAAAGTACCACAGCTTGAACATCTGCATCAAATACAGCTTACATGAGCAAGTTATAAGCTATGGGAGACCCAAGGCAACCAAACTCAAGCTCTCCAGGTTTACATGAGAACTAGGGCAAGAAACTCCTCTCCTCATGACCCAACACCCACACATGCCTTCACACAACCAGATGAACATATACCACATGCTCAGAAACCTTTGTGCTTTGGCTCAAAGAGGGCAGGCAGCAGGTGATGATGAGACAAGAGAGTTCATAGAGCAGTTTCCTGGCTCTTGACCAAGACTGAAACCTACCAGCCAAGGAGGGTAACAGGAATAGCTGAAGATAGCCTTTCTAATCCTTTCAGACAACATCACTTCAGGGCAATTCTTACAGATTCTATATCCTCTGATTGGGGAAGAAGATCACACATGAGTTAATTTTTTGGAATCTCAGCTGTAGCCCTGCAGTGAGTATATCATTATCATAGAATCATAGAATGGTTTGGCTTGGAAGGGACCTTAAAGACCACCCCCCCTGCCATGAGCAGGGACACCTCCCCCTCAATGCCTGGTCCAGCTTGGCCTTAAACACCTCCAGGGAGGGGACATCCACAACCTCTCTGGGCAACCTCTTCCAGTGTCTCACCACCCTCACAGGAAAGAATTTTCTTATCTCCAGCCTAAATCTCTCCACTTCCAATTTGTATCCATTACTCCTGGTCCTGCCATCACATATCCTATTAAAAAGTTCTGCTCCAGCCTTTCTGTAGCCCCCTTCAGGTATTATGGCCATATACATATCATATATCACATCAGACTGAGGCCAATTCTGATCAGATTTGTTGAAGTCTTAAAAACTTGGGCACAGATTCTGTTTACAGATGCATTTTTTAACCTTTTTTTTTTCTAATCTGAAAACAACCACCAGCAAGCCACTCTCTCAGGCTACATCCCAGTAGCTGATGATGTGTGTGTTACAGGCAAGCAAGGGGAAAAGAATAACCATGTCTCTGGCAAACAGAAGTGTACACAATATCAAGTGCTGGTGGTATATTAGCTACCCTGTCACACAGCTGGAACAGTGGGTGTACTTGAGAGTGCTCTCCCTGCCTTCTCTAAAGACCACAGGCAGTGTCCAAATGGATGTAAAGAGAGGATTCTTTTTTTCCTTTGAGTGTAAGTTACATCCCATCACGTTGTAGCCTGCAACTCAGCACACAAGATGCACTACAGCATTCTGAGATAGTGACAGCTGCTACAAACACACAGTGATGCAGTGAGCTGGCAAATCCATATGGCTGGGAAAATGATGGGGAGGAAGAAGAGAAAAGAATTTCAGTTTTGAACAAAGTTGATACTCAGCAGGTTGTTTCAGCTTTCATGCCCAAATCACTGTTTTTTTCTTTACTGGGGTTTTGTACACATAAATTTATCTATACATATTTACAATACATACAGTATTATCCTAGGACTGATCTACATGTGGTTGGAGAAGCAGAGGTGGTATTTTCACATAGCACCATATTTCTGCCTCTTCTTTCTTTGAGTTCTTTAGCTCTAACAGTCTTGAATTTTCACAGTACTAGCTCCTTTCAAGCATTCCCTTAAAAATCTGTGTGCAGCTCTCCCCTCCCTTCTTCTGTGCAGATGGATGTTTTCTGCACTTACACACCAGGGAAAGGTCAATCTCTCACTTCTGCAGTGTCATCAGTCATGAAGGATTCTCTATGTCAGAATAAATGAGCATGGACAGGATGGATGTAGGACATCACTGAGGGAGACCCCAAAACCACATGGAAACATTTATACAGCTTATATATGCCCTCAAAATTGATGGATCTCAGCAAGCAGACACATCCATTGCTTTTAAAAATGCTGATAAATCCAGCTTCATGACACTTGCTTCTTAGGAAAAGCAAGTATTATGGCTTTTTAAAAAAACAGGTGAGGAAGTAGAAAATGGCAGTCATATCAATTCCCATTTTCAAACCTGGCTGCCAGAGCTTGCTTGCCATCTCTGAATGTAAGGTCCTAAAGAAGGTGGCACAAGTTCACCAGCACTTTGTGTCAGCAGTAGCCTTGAGTCTCCTCTCAGTCCAGCCAGTTTTTCTTGGGCCCCAAAGACAAAGCCAAAACCCCCCATTTCCTCACATGCATTTGAGCTTATAGCCCAAAAGCAGATGGAAATAGAAGCTGAAGTCTATGAGTCTGCTCTTTTATATGGCACACTTCCATCTACCTTTAATCAATGATGTCTGAGAAACGAGGGCTCAGTGAGCATGCAGGTCAGTACTGGCACCATTTCCCAATGCTCCATAATCATCCTCAGATTTTTATGGACATTTTTCTCCCTAGTGATTTTTTTTCCTTGTCATTTAGTGCCACTATTTCGGTTTTCCTCTTGCTGGAGTATCATCAGTGCATCTATACAGAGCATGAGAATATATTTGGAAAGCTTATTTCTAAGGGCCATTGGAGATGACTAACATTTTTACACTGCACAAAAGAAGAGAAAATAAATTCAGGAGTAGCAAATAGAGGCACTGTGTTATTTCCTTGCCTGTAAATAAATAACTGTAACACTTATACTCCAATTGTGGAACTGGTATCCAGCATCTTTGTGGGGAAGGCACATTGCAAAAAGCCATAAATGTGCACCCAAGACATTGACAATGAAGGCTTAAGACAGCACAAATTATAGGCAACATGAAAGAAGCCCTGCTTCCCTTGAAGACACCACCTGTTTAAGCACCTGGGAAAAATTATTCATAGCACTTTACCACTACATATACAATAAAGATCCAATGGAAATGACTTTGTTTAAAATCAGTATTTATGGCCCAGATTTCATACAAGTGCATGTAAATCCTAACTGAAGCAGCAAATGCAAAATGACACCTTCAAAAGCACAGGATCTGCAAGTCAGATCCCAGCACAACTCAAACCATTTCAGCTTTGGAACCTCACACTTCAGGACTCAAGACTAGAATTTTCCTCCTTCTAGTCCTTATTTTGGGTTGCTTTACCATGGTATACATTTATATAATGAATTTTTCCTTGCACAGAACTGCCCTCATCAGCTGAATATCTATGAATTGGAAAATGGAAGCAGGACCCACTTGCATTCATCCTAACTACCCAAACCCACCTCCTTCCTCAAGTCACTGGAGATCTGCTGTGTAAGATCAACCAAAATCTCTGCAGCTGGCCCCCTCCTTTTATTATCTTTGTGTAGAAGGGAAAAGCTCTACAAGCACCAGGGAAGGGGAGGCAGACTATCAATTGCACAAGGAACCAGATACACATCCTCACACCCATCCTAGGAAAAATGTTCAAGCCTTCATTTCTCCTGATTGTTGTTCCTGATTTACCTGTCTGCAGAATGGGAGCTGTAGTATTTCACACCATACTTTATCACAGCTGTAATTTAAAAGCCTTATGATGCTTCCACAGAAGGTTAAAATATTACGTTTAGCAGTTACTGCATAATTTAATTATGAAACATAATCTTCTGAAACCAATTAACAGGTGTACCACAACCTCACATTGGCTCCTTTGTTGCTGGCACCTTTTGTGAACACACACCACCAAGGAGGAGAAATTTTTCAGGTGTATTTAGTTTTAAGACATCACATGGTAGACGTCAGATGTGTTTGGAAGGTTTCCTGCTGCAGGGGACTTCAAACTTAAGGATCAAATCCTAAGGTATTAAGGACTCAGGTGGTCCTAAGCAGCAGGAAGAAAGGAGTCAAGGCACTTTTAGCCCTTCTCTGAATAATCTGAGCATTCAACTAGAACAGTATCGTGGGGTCAAACACATGTAAAGATTTCTTTTCTGCTTTACAGGAGCCCTTACAACACAGCATGCAATGATCCCACAGCAGAGTTCACATTTTCCATAACAATTCTTTTTAGTCACGTAAGAAACTTAATGACTTTGCTGCACTAAGCAGAGGAAAATACCAGGAACTGTCCTCTCCCCACCACCTACTTCCTTTAGAGAAACCCCAACCTCTTCACAGAAGTAGGAAATGACTGTTACCTTCAGGTTTGTGGGTTTTTAGGTTATAGCCTTCTTTCTTTCCTGTTGAAAAAATTGACACTTCCATTTCTGCTTGCCTCCACCTTCCAACTCTTCTCAAACTGAATCTCCTCCTTCTGTTCAATTCCACTTCTAAGTCAAAATGCTTCAGTCAACACAAAAGAGGTGCCAACAGCCAAGTCCTTAAAAGAGCCAAAGCAGTGAGTACAGTCAAGTTTTGGTACTTTCATTACAGAATAAACTCTTTAGCATACCCCTCTCAAATTCTGCCTCTCCAGAAGGAGTGAAAGGGACAAAAAGAATCTCTCTCCTAGCTAGAGCAAAATTCTGGCCCTTGATAACAGGGTGAGTGGGTTTGCAGGGGGTTGAGGAGTTTGTCATAGTCATAGTCATCTAGATTGGAAGGGACCTTTCAGATCATCAAGTCCAACCATCATCCCAGCTCTTGCAAGCTTCATACCTGGACAGGGACTCGAACCCTTGACCCTCAGATTAGGAGTCTGATGCGCGTTTGCTGCAGTGTGCATGGACATCTCAGGCTCTAGTAGCTGCTCCCTTGCCATGTTATAAAAGAGGATTATGTGATATCACCATACCTACATCCATAGGTTAGACTACTTATACAAAGAGAAATTTGACACTCACAGCAGCTGCTGTCATAATGTTACACCATGGGAAAGGGACCAAAAGACACAAGAAGCTGCAGCACTTTGAAATTTCTTTTCATTACTTTTTTCACTGAGTAGAAGTCCCCTAAAATACTGTCTGAGAAAGCACAAAGTCACTTAGTATTACTTGCAGTGCTTTATGTGGAAGATTTTCATAGTATTTGGTTGAGGATACAATCTGCCCTGACAACTGTTGTGGCTGGTTATTTTTCCAAATGAATGAAAACACAGATAGAAGCAGAAGCTGCTGCAGCCATCGCTGCCTCATTTACCTCTGGAGTCAGGTTGCTACTGGTGAAAGTGCTTGGTTTTATACCAGCAATACAATTGCAGGTGCAAAACTTCAAGCTCATGTTTACAGCCACCAGCGGGAGGGCACACCTCTTTAAACACATCTGTCTATGTGCAAAGCACTGTAGAAATTGCCATAATAACGATACCTTCTCCAGTGCATACATGAATATTGCAACGTCCCTTCTGCTGAGAAGAAAGTTAGTGAAGGAGTACAAGTACATAACTTTAGGTCACAGCCATGGAACAAAAAAGCCAAGGATTTTCAGGAATTTCTGCTCCTTAGGACACACTCTACTTCTCCATTTTAATTTGATTTCAAAAACACAAAGACTGAGAAACTACATAAAAACCCACAAGAAGCTGTTTCATATTTGTTTGTTCTGCAGTTGCCAGAAGGTCTTTCGGTCTCCTTGTCATTTTGCACTATATGACCTAAGTAACACTGATATTTATTGCTCATTTTCATTTAGCTCTTTGAAGACCAATTCACTTAATGATCAGAAACCTCACACAATTTAGAAGATAACATCACTGCAGAGACTTGTCGGGAAGCTTTAATAAGTAAAATGAATACTAAGAGGTGGGCTGGAGTGATTGCTGTTGTTTTAATCCCAGATGATAAGAATCAGAGTTGTACCTGCTCATTCTTGCTCTGCGATTACAGAGACCCAGCAGTTCAAGTGGACACGAATTTTAGGAGATGTTGTTACAATGACTACCTCAAGCACTTGTAAGGCACCCATTATGGTAATAACACCTGCCTTTGGTGTCACTTGCATTTACCCACACACAGTTTCTCATGCAGAATATGAATCCTGCTACCTCTCATCTGCAGATGGGAAAACCTCCATGACCCCAGAGGCAGTAAGTCCTGGGTGGCCGCAGCCAGACAGGGCACATGCTGGCAGCCAGCATAGAAACATAGAATAGTTTGGGTTGGAAGGGACCTTAAAACCTTAAAGATCATCGAGTTCCAACCCCCCTGCCATAGGCAGGAACACCTCCCACTAGATCAGGTTGCTCAGTGCCTCATCCAGCCTGGCCTTAA